>LD347780.1:127007-168668 GCA_001465055.1 Ptychodera flava
CATCAAATTGTGTGCAGTTGTTTTTAATGTATATCCGTTTTTTCTAAAATCATTAATTGTGCAAATGAGCAAAAAGTATGCAAGCCACACCCACCAAAAACTAATCACTTCTTGCCATTTGCTAACTGAATCTATGTACCAGATTTGATTCGGATCTGATCAGCCGTTTTTGAGATATCGGACCAACAGACAGACAGACAGACAGACAGACAGACATACAGACAGACATCGCTGCGACATATGCTCACGTGTGTCAACACGTGAGCAAAAAATAAAATAAATTTGCAAAATATTGGGCCATAAATCAAGGGAGACAACGTTCCTGGCAGACTCGTGCCGACATTGAAAAATTTCTTAACCCTACGAAAAGTTTCCATTTTTTCACTCAAAATTATCCATGTTGAATAACAACATCAATGAGAAAGTAGGAATTGAATCTATGACGTATTTTCTAATATTTTATGAGCTCCCATCAACTTTCGTTTTAAATTGTTCATTAGGCGGTAACGTCAGTGGCACGAGTAAGTTGATAATTTATGGTTCGTAGCTTATTTCTCATTAACATTACCACGTCCACAGTGCATGCTCGGCCTGACCTTTATGCAGACAGGCCGAAATTCAACGTATCAATTACCAACGAATACAATCGTATTTTAAAAGTACTTTTCTATTACGTCATATAATTGCATTATATCAGAAATGTACCATCTTTATCATTTTTACAGCTGCGAGAAGCATCCAAGCAGAGACATCGCGATCACCGCCCAGGCACCGCCTGATGAGTACCATTGCGCTTTCGTTTCATATTAAAATGTCTATTGCTAGACGAGGTTGGTCAAGTGGTACAACAGCATAACATTTTTGGTACCTTAGTTCATCCGGGATCCTGAGATTGTTCAATGTCCGTAAAACTTGATCGAGTAGAGCTGTTTGTGCTGTCAGTTTCGAAAGTTGTGACAGAAGTTGAGTTTCAAAAACAAAATAATTTTGTTCGCCTCACAAACGACACTCAAAAGCGATCGCAGCGGGCTGCTGTTTTAACCCGGGTTATCTGTGGGTCACGCTCTCACGTTAGTACAGCATGCGCTATCCAGATAGCACTTTGGGCAACCAAAAAACCTATTAAGGGAAAAAGGGCATCTACACAGACAACTTCTTGGTCTCACCCCAAGGGGAACCAGCGGATGAGTTGCTACTCCTCTTAATTTAGCGAGTTTGGAATTTCAGTTTGCATTGAGTTTATGGTGCTTGTTTAAAACATGCAGCTGCACTATGCAGCTGAATTCGTGTGATTTGCACCCTCCGGTGATTTATTACGGTGAATCAAATTTGAGGCTATCCACATCACATTTCAAATGGACACAAAGTTGATTGTGTCGATACGACACAAAATCTTACCTTCTAGAGGTATCTATATTGAAAAGTATAAAGAGAAGCAATCAAAGACTAAACGTTTAGCTTGATTGACGGCAAACAACAATCAGTGACACGAATATGGGTAATTCATTTCCAACAAGCATTTAAAAAAAATACACAATACATTATTCTCAAGCCTATCTGTCAGTGCAACTATAGGGTGGTGATAATTTTGTACAGGTGCTACCTTTAGTAATTGCCAGTTATTTTTTTACAGAGATTGGTCTTCCGATTCAACTGCTGCTCTGAGTAGGTTTACACCACGGCGAGAAATCACTGCCCGATCAACAAAAATGCGCCTGTCACTTGAAATTCCGAGGTCAAGACAGAAGTAATCCACTTTCAAATTGACAGGTTTGTTTTTTGGTCAGAGTTGAAAATTAACGAAATACATGGGTGACCAACTGACCGAAAAGTTTGTTCCAATATTTCCACCCACTGTATCGTAACAAAGTGAATCATAAATTGCCAAAGACCTATTCTTACAACTCGATAAACATTATAACCAGCCGATATTTTGAAATGTTTTCGTTTAGTTGTCTTGCCGACAAATGAATTCACTCTAGTCTGTCTGTTGTGCTGTGTATTTTCAGAGGTCACCTCAAGCCACCTTATGATGCGCGAGTCTGTCGGTCACAACCGTTGGATGTCCCCTTCTTCCAAACTGTACTTGATACAAGGTATATTGATATATTCAACCAATGTGTATTGTCATCCCATCCCACCATGCCTTTTCAACTCTGTACTTTAAGACAGCTTACCTGGTAAACGACCCTTGACTTCCATTCCGCGGCTGTTCTCCCGCTGGAATACGAAACACAAAACGCAAGGAAAGACAAACTTAACGGGAAGAAAATTTTCACGATTCGACAGGCCATACTGAACCTTTTTACTGCACTTCTTCAAAACCTTTCTGTGGAATACGCAAACTATGTTGCTGTATCAGAGCCTTTCTGAACGTTTCTGTCGTTGAGCGTTCCTTTTAAATTTCTAGCCACGCCCTGTGGCCTACAACCACAGCTTACTGTTATGTTATACTCTTTTGCTTAAGCACAGTTTTAACCTGCCTGATATTACTTCTTATATCTTTTGAAATCACTTTGCATTTTTAAGAATACGGTCACATCTACTGTGTTGATGGGTTTTTTTTGCGATTATACAGTTGAACAGTAGAAGAATTTCGATTGAATACCGAACGAGGCTGTGCAACTGACATGATTCTCACAAGAAGGAAGTAAATCGCAGACAGGCTGAATATATGTCTTGTCAAGTTATATTTATGATTGATAATACCGTTCTACTCAAGCCGTATTTGTAGTTCGGTTTTGACAAACGAATGCAGAACGACCTTTCACCCATGAATGGACGTTTTCAGGTTAAGTACTAGGTTGATAATTTACCTGATGATACAAACTGGACATTCCTCCGCAGAATGAAAAAATGGCCAGCTCCTGCAAACGAATCTGTATTTTCACCGAATTACTCTATCGTTTTGAACCCTAGCTTAGGGTAATATGCGCCTCGAAAGTTCAATAGCGAAAGCTATTGCTCAACCTTTTCTCGAGGAAACTTGTAGCCATTGTCAGTCCAAGTCATGAATAAAGCATCAGGGGTCACCGTGCAAATATTAGTTCAAGAGCAACAAACTACCGTAAATTTCCCGATATTTGACATTCAAAATGGCCGCCATCCCTGTGTAACCATGTGGGGCAAAATTAAATTTTAGATTTTTGCAAAATCATGACTGTGAATTTTTTATTGAATTCAGAAACTTCAAATGAGTCGTCACAAGTGGTAGGTAAGAAAGTTCCCTCGAGATGTTTAACCGATCCCATTTAAGTTTGTTATAACTTAAATGGTTACAATATATATCCTTTAATCTTTTGTAAGCTCTATAGCTCGCGTGGAGTGGCCTAATCCTTATATTATCATATGGCACAGTGTAATAATTATATATAATCCCCCCGTATTCAGAACGAGTGTGGCTGCGTCGCGGACGAGTGATTCCCCGTGTAGCGTCCGTATCCCTCCGAGCCGTAGGTTTTTACTGGACAGATAATCTTGTCTGCAACAGCGAACATTTTTCGGTGCGTACGGGCGAACGTCAACATATTGACTACTTCTGGTTTTGTTGTCACGTTCGAAAAACTGGAGATACTCGCGACCCGCTGTAGTTGTTTTCAGAAGTCTGTCGCCCCGACACAAGTTTCTGTTTTCGTCACAGGCTCTAAAACCAACATAAAGGAGCTTGGTGTTTTTCCACCACACCCTATTCTGGACTGAAGTTACCGAGTATTTCCTTTTCTCGCATAAGTTTAATGTCATCGTCAACCTGTCTTTATCCCGAACCATCACTTTACATTACCACTTTCCAGCCACTTTGAAAATTTACCTAACACTACGCAAATCTAGTCGAGGTAATTCTATTCGTAATTGGTCAATCAATAGTTCAAATACACATCAATACGCAGCTACACAATTTCTCAACCATTTTCGAGATACTTGACCGACTTCACTTCACCGAGATTTCTGTCAATGGTTTCCAATTTTTTTTAACCAAGCAGACCCTATGTCATTTAAAATGACTTGTTTGTCAAAGAATGCATATTTATATACAGGTAAATTGTCAGAGAGTAAGCCTACATTCCTAACTCTTATCCCAAAAATAATTTATCGCCTCTTTTAGAACGTAACCTTTGACCTCATTTCCACAAGTACACACATCTTTGACGTCATCTCTTTCCGGCATATCACTCCTACACACTTGCCTGACTCCGTAAATGAGTTGGAAAAACGCTTTTAGACTCCTGACAATCTCGTTTTTAGTAAAACCTTCGAAAAATGTACCACCTACGATAATACGCAAAGGCCTGAAACATGGTACAGAAAGCTACAGGTGTACATAGTTCCTATCAATTCTTTTGTTTGATCTAGCATTAACTAGTACTGTTTGACTAACCTACAATTTTACTGAAGCTATTTCTCACCCAAATCTCTGACTGATAATTCATGAACTATCAATCCCCCTGGTAAACTGACTGAAATTTATCATGTCATGTTTTTTTTTAATTTTATGTTGCGCACACCTCTGACCTCGAAGATGTGCTTTTGATCAGTATCGCTTTTGCTAGTTTGTTCTGATTCTTAAATCATCTGGTTTATTTTCCACAGAAAAAATGTATGTTACACATGGTTAGTAAGGACAAGACGACACGGAAGCATGAATGTTATGAAAAACGGTAGTTGTTCCAACATCATCAACGTATACAGTGACTTACATTGTAAGTGTTGGTATTAGGATATCGTTATGGGTTTTACCTGTTCTTTCAAGTGGTGATTGTCCTGTCACAGTGTTTGTAAAGTCTGGTGACAGAGAAGTCTTGTGTTTGGTGTTGGCATTGAAGTTGCAAAGTACAAAGTAGCAGTATACCACAGGGAAATGCTGACGGGCTGTCTCCTTAAAAAGGATTATATCTTGACGCTGTAAGAATGCACTCTCATATGTACAGTTCCATATTTACTCTGCGATGAATAGGATCAGCCATCAAAACCTATGCGTGGAAAAAAGATGTTTGCACAGGATATTTCTTGCGAGACAGGCTGTCAGTTCTATGTGACCCTCAGCCCCTGCTAGTAATAAACCAAGCGATAGTACTTCAGACATGAGTGAACGTGGAAACTTTATTCCCCTGTTCAGCGTGCAACTTCAAAAAAGCACGATGTCCTCGAGTGTTTTAGGGTGTTTGTCGATTTGCGAAGCAGAGAAAGTAAGGTAAAGGTTTCAATTCTCCTACTTAGACTACAAAACTTAAAACACTCTTAGTGTTAGATGCAAAATAATAGTAAGGAATTGTATTCAGCACACTTTACGGTGTACGTGTATTGTACGAGCTGAATCGAGCTGATAGGTACGCCCTCTCTGCGCAGCCACAAATATTGATAATGTCAAAACGGCACAAAGGCGGTTTTTTTATCTTCCAAAGGCAACACTATTGACAAAAATAGAAGATGAATAAAACAGGTTAATTTTATGCAAAAATACAGCTTTTCATTTAAAATAAGTATCTCAATATCTAAGATATACCTCTTCATTCGTAAGCGTTATTGACCAAAGAGAATACTTTGGATGATGATATTAAGTTTTCATGGGGACATGAGATTATGTACAGAAGCGTTAGTTGCTGTCATGAAATGAAATCATCGCAAAAATGAATTAATGCTCATGACCATTAATTTCTTTTTTGCGCTGGTTTCATGTATCTTGTCCAAAACCGGGTCGAATATATGCATGGTCACCCATTCATTCAGTACCTTTCAACATGCCAAACAATATATGTAGTATTTTGTATCAGACAAAGTTTATGAAAAATGGCTGACTTTGTTCCTTTAATCCTTTAATTATATCATACCGGAACCCCGAACCCAGCTTTGTGAAAAAGGAAGTCTCCATGTACATTTAATACGTGATATAAAAATTCAATTGCTTAAAAGATATCGAGTGCAATCCAGTGGGTACACTAGTAAAAAAATTCTAACACTTGACATACGGATTGACATTTGTCATGTAAAACTCGATAAATTAATCGTACTGTTGTGACAACCAGCGCCATACATCCAGTAATCTCATATTTCTGTTTCTACTTGAAACCTTGACATAATATCCACTCACTTTGCAAAGAAATCAGCGTCCCCTTGAAAACATCCACCACCTCGCCTGAGATCATCACTTATTTGACCATTCTAATTTTGAGCGTCATCGCAACACTTTCAAATAATGCCACGTGTCATATGCGATCCCTTCATATACAGAATAAAGACCCATTCACTTCAGTATTTAAGAACGGTCTGCCAAATGTCAACAACCCCTTCATACAAGCCTTGTACCGGGAACTTGGCAGCTAGGGGATTATACATTTGCAAGTTATTGTGAAAGAAAATTATAAATGCATGTAAATGATCATTACAATATCTTCAACAATGTATTTATCAGTTTATAAACAATATATATTTACATAATGTCGTTCAACCAATGGGAGACCGATTTGCTGTTAGACTCATTCTTAACTTTTAGAGCATTTGTCTTTCTGTCACGCAAATGATATATACAAAACACTTATCAATGATAGGGTCAGCACTTAGGTTTTGTTCCTCAAATTCTAAAATTTCCCCAACTATCATGGGGCAAACAATCATACCTTCCATGTGCAAAACGTCAGAATTTTCAGGAAACGAAAGCAAACGATTATGAAGAATTTATAACCCTTTCCTGATCGCTTGTAAGGCACTTGCTTAAACACCATAGTAACCAACAAATCTCTCTCTCTCTCTCTCTCTCTCTCTCTCTCTCTCTCTCTCTCTCTCTCTCTCTCGTGTACATACATTCCTTGGCCACACACTTTACGAAACAGTAACTTGAAAAGCAAAGACGACTGCCACTTTAAACTGCCCAGGTTAAGACAGGTCAAGACCACGTGCATGGAGGTGTTCCCATTACTGTTAGAAACTAAACAAATCAAGAGTAATAGACAAATAATCAAGAAATATGTTCACTTAACTTGCCATCCACCTACGCAGTAACGTAATTTTGGCAATTTTTACTAATAACGACTACAACATTTACGGAAATACTAGGTAAATTGGTAAATTCAATTTGATTCGCTGATCTACATTTCTCATTTTGTTCAGACAAGATATCTTAAGTCGTTTGTTTGCTTCACTCCATTTTAGCGTGATTTTTTTTCTATCTATTGAAAATCGTCTTTTTCTCGCCGTATCTAATGATTACCATTATTTTGATATCTTTGTCGGTGATCCGAACCCTTCATTCAAGTTGCCTGGTTATCTGACTATTTTCTGTGAGCGTCATGAAGCGTTGAGATAACTTACCTGATAAACTGCCCTTGATTTCCATTCCTCGGCCGTTCTTCCATTTGAATATGAAACGAAGAACGTAAGGAGAGACAAACTCATGTGATATGGATAAAAAGAAGTCCACGTGTGGTTTAAAACTTGTCAAACATCTGTCAAACTTAATGCTTAAAATCAAAAGAACTGACATAGGAGTGTATGATATCGCGATCGGCGGAAGAATATAACTTCACAGCAGCATCGTAATCAGCGGAAGAATACAATATCACACTGGTATCACATGATAACATGCACGTCTTGGTAGACTCGTTTCACAGCTAACAGTTTCTTTGAAACATTATTTGAATTTTGGCTTTCTATTCATAACAGTGAGAACATTGTCTTGTCTTGATATTATGTGATGTGATGTTATCTTATGTGACGTGACGTGTGTGATGTGATGTGATGTGATGTGATGTAATGTGATGTGATGTGATGTGATGTGATTTGATGTGATGTAATTTTGTATGTAATGTGTAACGTCTACATTAGAAATGTCACACGGGATCTACAGATATTTTGAAAATTTCGGCTTACAACAGCGTATGAAAGAGCTCTCATACATTTTACGCAATAAGTGATGTCTCATAGAAATGCACTTTGCAGAACAATTACGATTGAACATAAACGATACTGACACGTTTTCTGTTTAATGAAGAAAGTGCGAAAGTATCACATTTCAATTCACACCATTTAAAGTATCCATAGCTGTAATGCATTTAGGTTCAATTTTCGCATTACAGCGAAAACAAGCAAGAGCGTGAAAATAAACAGTATGTTGCTCAAAAATTACGAATATGTCTCCAGACCTCATATTTCTAAAACATTCAAATACTATTCGGAGAAAGAAGGTTCTCGGTGACTGCAGTGTGACACAAAGTACTTTCCACAGACAAAGTAACGATAAAACTTATCAAGTCTATTTCGATCTCTTGCAACCCTGTTTATAAAATTAACACAATTGGAACTAATTTTGGATAATTGGATTTTTATATTTTGCAAATTTCTCAAAAGTGTTAGGTGCCATATAACTGAATGTTGCAATATCGTAAATTACTCATAAAACAAGTGTGTAATACTAAAAAGAAAAGCAGATGAGATAACATTTGTAGATTAAATCGACATTACCTCACCATCCAATTATCCCAAATTAGTTCTAATCGAATGAAATGTGATAGCCGATGGACGCCAAAGTGATTGAGTTGATGTGTAGATGCTGTTGATCTTGGTTTGATATTGTTTGATCTAAATAATTGGTTTTAATTGATTTCATTCGACTACTTGATTCTATTTGCTTTAATTGCTGCAATATAAGTATACAACTAAAAATAGACTACAGAAATTATGCTTGGACAGCTCTGCAAAAGTCAAGATCGTAATTACTGAAGTGATCTACAATGCAAAGTTTACATTTCAGTGATAGTACGCCTAGAGTAATCGTCAAAATCCATTCACTAAACGAGGGAATTTAACATCCGGTGAATAAATGGTAGAAGATGGCACCCATCGCCGGAATAAAGACAAGGCCTTGACTTCTTTTTGATCCTCCGCTGTAGATCTTCGGTTCATTGTTTTCAAGGGTAACGTAGAATGTACCGTTGTTCTGCACTGTAACGGTGTCAGTAGGGTCAAAGATGTTTGTCAATACTGAAATAAATGAACAGAAATAGTCGTGGTTGTGATGGCTTCTACGAGACAAAACGATACAAAATGATTTATTTTCGTTGTGTTAACATGATGACAATACACAGGTGTTACTCTCGCCATTTAAAGGCTCCAATATGAAGAAGTTGACTTGCAATCAATGCGTCATGTTATGGTTTATGAACTACGGTCAAAGACATCTGCTGAAGGCGTTGTTTCATAGTAACATACACAAAATGCACATACTCCATACGGAAAACAATAGCATCAAAACCTTCCCATATTGAGGTCGCTGTGACATGCAAAATGCATATTGTTGCTCCATTCTTTACTTCTGCCATTTTCAACCAGGTAAATACAACACAGGTCAAAACCTTCAACTTACCAGTTTCCTTTTCAAAAGGGTGACGTCTTATCAGATATCTGTAAGATTGCGAGGTATAGCCGCCATCACTGATGATGACGAATGTCTAAATGCGAGGAAAACAATGTCCTTATTGTGTCATTAAAGAGAGAACAAAGTTACAATCACATGCTGTAGTGCAACTCTGGATAAACTAGTATAATCACATCAAAAGATGTCATTTAAGGTAGTATGCACCTCGAATTTGAAAGACTGAAACTTTTGCTTCAACTTTCCTCTTGGACACTTCTAACCATGCCATCATTTTCAAAATCATGAATAAAAATTGGGCGTCATCGTGCAAACTTTGGTACGAGATAAAAAAAATTACCTCAAATTTATCGAGATATGAAATTCAAAGTGGCCTCCATCCCTGCATTGAAAAAGGCGGTGAAAATTCGTCTTACTCCAAGAGCTTTAAAATAAGCGCCCATAAGCTGTAGATCAGAAAGCATCGTAAAAGATGAGAGCCGAATGTCTGTCACTGAGGCGCATTCTACCTTAGGAAACATAACACGCGTGTTTGGTCTATCAATAATCACTTGAACATATCGCAGTAGCGAGTGAGAAAAAAACCAGTATATTCTTTTCACATGGCTGGCTAAGTAATATCGTCGTAGCAGGCCTGCCGAAATTAACCGAAGTACACTATGTTTTACAGCATTATTGCTTACAATGGGAAAGTAAGAACAAAAAACTTGAACTCCAGTTCGATTATGATGGAATGTTCTTTCGATGTCACAGATTTTCTTCCCCCGGTAGACTGTTGTTAAAAAGATCTATGAAAAATGGATAGAATCTTACCGATTTCCTGGCGAAAGAATAGACGCCTCTGTAGTATGTACATTCCACATGCTCCACACCTTGATAATCACTGACTGATGAACCGAACAGATTTCTTCGATGTTTCAAAATTGTTGAGATGAACTGGTGTTGCGAATCATGGAAAACACATAAAACAATATTTGTTATTCAACATATTGCCAGAAACTGTAGCATAAACTCATTTTCATGGCCATTGTTATGGAAAACCTATACGTAGGGACATTTTATCTCTTTGTCTGTGGTGTAGGTCAGGGAACATTAGAGAAACAGTGATGAATATGGAGGAAGATAAGTATATGAGAGAGTGTGAGGGATGCTAAATAAATACATAAGAATCATAATTCTACTTTTTGAATTTGTCAGTGATAATAAGTACAGTAATATGCAATTAATATCACATAAAGACAGAAGCGCTAAATATATAGCCGCGGTAATTTGTAGTAATAGTTACATTAAATGTTACCCCACAGTTTTCATATTGTCTGCATGTCACATGATTCATTATCATCATCATCATCATTTTATTGCCATATTATTATGCATCAAATACACATCTAATGCAACAAAAAGGCAAGGAGAAAAGAAAAGAAGTTGCAAATAGTACATTGGCAATATGGAGATAGAAATATAGCTTTACGCTAGTCAAGCCTAGCCCCGCTTATTCAGTAACATATTATGTTATTAAGCATGTAAGGCTACTGTCTGGTGATTCATATGTTTGTAAAATCAAGTATTCCAGCATCTAGTCATAGCACTATTTTGTCATTTTTTTTCTGCATCTATGGCATGAGTAACCATCATTCATTTTAAAAAATACCTGACACTAAGAATATCACTTGAGATTTCATGCCAATATCTATTGTACTTTAAATAATTTCGTGTTAGCTGTTGGTCACGTAACTTGGCTCATATCTGAAGATATGCACAAATCCTGGGGTTTTTTTTAACAAAGGAGGGTACTTTGGCTAAATTTCACACCTTCACACAGAAATTTCCCGAAAATTGTATCCTGACAAATTTAACTAGCTAAAAGTCTCAGAGCAATGCCTCAACATACCATTCATGAGGTGTTGATATGTTGAACACTGCAAATTTCGACATGATTTGCAAGTAGACTGAGACATTTTGCATTCCATACAGGTGAAGAATACCGTAGAACACATGAAGAGCCACAGCTAATGGAGATAATATTGATTGTAAACGTTTACTTATCCTAAAACAAGAAATGACTGATGACATTCTAAGGAACCTTTATTGTCTCGTCGTAACGGCGCTTAAATTTTTTACTAGTTTTCAATTATCTTTTGCAAAGTACGAGAAGATGTACGATAGTCCCTTTAAGTTGGACACACAATTATATACTATCATAATAATGATTATTCGGCACAAGATTCTCAGCATGATACAAAATTGAGTTCAAGTGACTGTGTGTCGGTTGTTTTGATTTTCGTTGAAGTATGTAGCGAGCATAAGAAAGCATGTGTATTTATGCTTTTGCAGATACATCATCATATCTATTTTAAGACAGATCTAATCATGATCTGAAGAATGATATAACCTACCTTGTAGAGACTCCTTTCTTCCACGTAGTATGGCCACAGTGACTCATAACTTGTGGTGCTACTTTTGAAGTCACGCCCTTGTTCTGTTCCATAGTAGATAAACGGAATCCACTACAGCCAGAAAAAGAAATGTTTGAGGGCAGTACTGATGAATGTCCTCACGCGTCTGACATTTTACCACACGATTTTACAGTCTACCCGTTATGCGTAAGTGTTCATGGTCAGGGCATCGGAATCTCAAATGAAAGTCTTATCGAACAACAAAGGCTTTGCGTGCACTTGCTTGTGTATTAGGAATTTAAAAACTTACGTCAGCCATCAGAAGATATGCCAAAGCGCCTCTTAACTTCGTGAAGTCACCATCCTTACTGAGAAATCGTCCCACAATATCGTTGTCGATGTAACCACCCAACATAGACACATCCTCGAACAGTCCTCGCTATGAAGATAAAAATGTTGATTTCAAATGGAGAAAAATCGCATTTGTTTCGCAGAACTTCACAAGGACAGAAAAATATTCTTTCATGTGACTTAACAATCTATATGCACGTACGTACTTGTAGTTTGAGGGCTAAGATTATATTTAATTCGTCATTTGACTGAAATATATCCGTGTTAGGAGTCACAATGTGCAAAACACAATCATGTTATCCCAAGTATAACAATGTTATTTGCAGTTTTATATATGAACGTCTGCTTTCGATCTTACACTGGGCAAAATGCTTGATAAGTTCATTATATTTACGTCTATATTGACGTACATGGAACACAAAATTAGTTGTTTACTTTACGTATATCTTTGTATATGGAACATATCAATGCGTTTGCACAAAAAGTATACACTGTACTTGTGCATTTTCTTAGTATACGTACGTGTATACTTAACGTATTTTACAAATGTAGAGAGTCAGTATATGTGTGTATTTCTGTACATCAAGCATTTTACCTAGTAATAGTTGCATGTCATGTGCCGGACCCATCACTACAGAGCAACGGAAATGAAAATGATATGAGTGGGTATAGGAGATATTTTAAGGGGTTGAAGACTGAAATAAGTGATAGACGATTATTTGGATATTTAAAAAGGACTATGATATACAACGCGATAAATACGTTTGGTATCAATAATGTGAAAGAAGTGCAATTGGGCTTCAAATAATAGTATTGTCTGTTAAAATTGTTATCAGTGACGTCTGTGTAGCTTTCAACTCTGATCAACAGTAGCGTTCATATAAACTGCAAATAAAATCTTTCTTGATATAACATGGATGTGTTTCAACTTTGTAGATGATGAATCATTAGTTCTGTGTCACGTGACAATGTCATTTCAAATTGTTACCCTGCTACATTGCTTCTCTCAAAAACTAGGGAAATCATAGAAATAGGTTGCAAAAGATTATTAGACAGTCAGGTATTTTTGGTTTTATTTTTGCTAAAAGTAATGTATTTTAAGAATGTTACAATGATAATGATACGCATCATGCATGAGATCAGCCAAAAAATATTCTAAAAAGCTATGACTTTTGAATGTCATGAATGTTATGTCAAGAGGTACCAATACCTACCCCTAACGAAAGTCTATCTGGGATAAGATAATAACCATTATTGTCTTCAGGTCGATGAAAAAAGTTGTCGAGAGCAGAGTACATGTTATTGTCGAAAACTGCGTCCAAGACAGATTGGTAGAAAGCCAGGTCATCAGCTTCGGTAGTACTGATGCTAGCTTGACCGATGATAAAGACATCAACAGCGTCGTTCAGCTCTATAAGGAAGTCCATTGGTATCTAAACATCAATACGAAGATGATGAAAATACATACATGCTGTGAAAATTATGGTCACGACGATAAAAAACAATAATGATGATGATGACAACTGGACAAATATTGGACAAGTGTTGTTGCGTATTTGCATATGGCATCATTTTTGTAGACTAATCAGCTTTAAAGCGACACTGTGTTATAGTTTCAAAAACCTGAGCAAAAAATAATACGGCGCCATGGACTCTCTGTTAGAGTAGTTCTCCGAAAGACGATAGTTTGACTGAGTATAGGAGGCGCCTGCATACTGATAGGTATCTTTAATATTGAAGTAAAGCATCAACTATGTTTCCCTAACTTCAAGTAAAGGTTCAACTTACGTCGTCGATGTCAGAGATGCGAAAACCATCGAACTTGTAATCTGAAACCAGTTGTTTTACCCAGTTGACAAGTGTAGCTCGTACAAAGCTATTAGAGTGGTCCAGTTTGGGTAGGTTGTCTTTCCAGTGCTGATCAAATCGGAAAATAAGCCAAGAAACGACAGTTTAACCATGCATGTCGACTGTACAAAGTTGTACAGTAGATTTTAAGACAATTTGCCGAGTTTACATTTATGGTAATTCGCACTTCGAAGGTGAAAAACTTAAACTTTTACTCAAACTTCCCTCTAGAAATCTTTCAGCCATTGTATTTCAAAATCAAAAATGAAAATTGGGGATCGCCGAGCAAATTTTGGTACTAAAAAAACAAATTACCAACGACTGTTCGATATTTAAATTTCAAACTGGTCGCCATCCCTGTATTAACTATACGGAGAAAAATAAAATTTTCGATTCTCAAAAAACTAAGACGGTGAAAGTTTTCCTTACTCTAAGGACTTTAAAATTAGCCACCACAGATCAGAGAGAAGTTCAAAGTTCGAGAATCAAAATATATGTCCCAAATGCGATTACTATACCATACGATATTGTCGCCATTCTGCGCAGGATGCAATATGCAAAGTGTCTTGCTGTCGTACATGAACATCAAAGAATCATAGAGAATAGGTGAAGCACGAAGCAATAAAATAAAACATACATTACAATTCAATAAAACTGATCAGATCTCATTTGAAGGGCAAGGGGTAATATTTTGTAATTGAACAACTCTTGACGACATAGTAACATAATACTTACATAGAAGTTAACATAATGTTCGAGCTTGTTAAAAGGTATGAATTTACTAAAGTCATTTTCAGATGGCCGAGTACAATTGTATTGTGTGCACTCATCAAGATAGCCCATATGATGGATAACCCTGTCAGATAAATAGGAAAAAAGTAAAATGAATAATGCTGACAAATAATAATTTGATAATGCTGACAAATAATAATAATTTGTCAGCTGACAAAGCTAAGCTGTAAAAAAACGCTCTGAGTTGGTGTCAAAATATCGCCACCAAAACAAATATTATTTATCAAATTCTTACATCACCTACAAATAGAACGGCAATTCCATAACATATAAATAAGAAAGTAGAGCTAAGATTCCTTTCACTTCTGTCTGAAGATTGCACGATGCATAAAAGTTGAGTGACATAGATTATCATTTTGAGCTTGAAGTAATTTGTATTATCATTTATAACGCTCTGCTTTCAGCATCGAACACTATAATCTGCCACAAGGACATCTGGGATTCTGTATATATATATATATATATATATATATATATATATATATATATATATATATATATATATATCACACGAAGTGGCCCGTATCTCCACCTGTGTGATGTACGCCAGCAAAGATATGAAATCCATATTACCCCTGTCGTGCGTCATCAACCGGAACTTTTGTTCTGCATGGTACCCTCCATACCTAGGTACCTGCACGTCGCGACGGACACAGACCGATTTATTGTGATCGATGCCGTGCTGTCATGACATTTTTACAAAAAGGTGACCAGACAAAGCCACACATGGAAATATAGAAGGCATGTCCATCGAAACTTCGAGCCGCGAAATCTATAGCTATTCCCGAGAATCGAAAGGGGATACCGTCGATCGTTTTATTTTAATGGCTCAGTAACGGCGCGGCTAGGCTCCAGTTGAGTCGTAAGGCAAGGCTCAATGTGGACGTCGTACCTGGCGATCCCGGTTGGCGATAAACCTGAAATTTACGTTGCTACACCTCAACAAAAGTTCAACTGAATAAATGAGTACAGTATAATCTTCGGGAAAGCGACATAGGAGGCAAAAGCATAAAGTCATTCGACTAACAATGATAAATGTCCTTCATCACACAAAAAGTTCCGTTACTTCTCGCTCAGAATCAAACCTGCAGCGTACGGCTGTAGCGAAGACACAAGCTGTCGAGTTTAAGTCTTAACTCTGCATTGCAGCGCTGTAGAATGCGATGTATTTCGAAAGTTAACTCAAACACTCACAACAGAAGAGAGCTTCCGTCAAGACACAACATTAGGATGTATCTACGGGCGAGATATGTGTCACTGCAAACATCAAAGTCCGTTAGACGAAAACACTGACGACCGAGATCGGGGTCCGAGTTGACACAGGGCGGAGACCGGTGACTTCAGCATTGTGGCCACAAACAAACAGGCAATGTGGCCGAGTATGTGTGTCATCGACATGAATCTTTCGCGCTCGCCAAGATCGAAAACTTGTGTGATATTTTCAAAAACCACGGCATCTCTAAGAATGATAATTGCTGTTTAGATCATTTCGTTGCATTTAACTTCATAAATCTATTCGTAATTATTCTAAATCACTGTGGCTCTCCGTCGCTAGCGCGGTGAAAGCTATGTCCCCTGATGGCCGACTTGCCTTAGGGAGCTTTCAGTAATTACAGGGGGTTGGGCCGGGGGAATTTCGCGAACACCTGTACCGTAAAATGTGACCCTCCCCCCTATCCTCCTGTCTAAAATATGACCCTCCCCCTTGTCCGACATTCTAAAACTTGACCCTCCCCCCCCCCAACCACTGCGGTATTCTCTTTGGGAATAACTAAAACAGCATCAGCTAATTTACATAACAATTGGTTCAATTGTTATGTTAGGGATAAAGTACATAGGGGAGGGCTGGTGTTTTTGGAGGGACAGTCGCAATTTATCACGCAAGACACTGGGCAAAATGCTTGATATAAAACAATATATACACATATACTGATTCTGTACATGTGTCAAATACATTCAGTATACAGTACGTATGCTAATAAAATGCAAAACTACAGTGTACACTTAGTGTGCAAAGATCTGCATTACGTATACTCATGATCTTCATAGAAATACATTACGCATATCAACGTATTGGAATGTTCCATATACAAAGATATACGTTGCATATGCAATTAGTATTCTGTTCCATATACATCAATATACGTAAATATGCTAAGCGCATATCAAGCATTTTGTCTTGTGAGAATTTTTGAAGAGATATGGTATTTCATACATTTTAGGGAGGGTCACCATATTTTGTGCAACTATAAGAAGGCAAGATGTAGCTGATTTAGTGCTTCATCCAAAAATATCAAATCATAATACATGGAGTCTATCAGGCCAATTATTGACAATTTACCCCCACAAAACATGCTACATCTGTATTTTGTATATGTTCGATAATGTATTTAAATGTACTTTGCTTGAATAGGGAAGTAAAATGAACATTTGTGTACAAGAAATTGATTTCTGAATTTCATCTAAAAAGTTGGTTCACTATCCATGGTGTCTATGATGACACTATGAATAGTTTTTTCCAATACAAAACTAGGTAAATCTTTGCATCTGTGTACTCTTGATTATTTATATTAATTTTCTTGATTAGACTAGAGTGGTTACAAGTCTATGCTTGTGCAAGAAATTTGATTTTGGAATTTCACCAAAATGTCCATACACTATGCATTGGGGTCTATGATGGAAACTATGAATAATTTTTTTTCAGTACAAAATTAGACAAATCTGTGCATTTATGTATGCTTGATTGTTCACATTATTGTTCTTGATTAGATTATGTGGTTACAAGTCCATGGTTGTGCAAGAAATTTGATTTTGGAATTTCACCAAAATGTCAATTCACTATGCATGGCGGTCTATAAGTGTGTGCGTATTTTGTTGGTGATTTCCTTTTCAGGAAATATCACACGGACAATCAAAGTTTTGGCTATAATATCAGCTTCTGTCAAAAGTGACCCTCCCCCCAAACCAGGTTAATAAAAAGTGACCCTCCCCCTTGAACTGTTTTCAAAAAAGTGACCCTCCCCCAAATTCCCCCGGCTCACCCCCCTGTAATTACTGAAGGCTCCCTCAGCATCGACAGCGCGAGACAATGATTGACATGTTCACTTGACAGAATCCGTATGTCTGATTTGTACAGATACCGTTCGATGTATCAAAGTTTCAACTTAATGGGATTTATGAATGAAAGTATCTCCTGGGTGATGGGCCGCTTTACTCATTAAATGAAAGTAATCCGCGTAAGTAAAACGCAAATCGCGACGAAATTCATTCAATTTGTTACAATAATTTTGATCTACCTACATCAAAATATAAGAAGACTGTTCATATGATAAATACATAATCCTATGGGATTTTTCTCTGTTTGGAGTCATCGTTTACGTGTGTTTTTCGCGGAGCCGCACAATTTCAAGCCGAATAAATAAATAAATAAATAAATAAATAAGTATATATATATATACATATATATATATATATATATATATATATATATATATATATATATATATATATATATATGCATGTGTATGTGTGTTTCGAAAAATCTTGGTAACACCGCCACGTTACGCCGTCAGCAATTTCAAGTTCCCCTCTATTGATCTTAGATTTCTGTAACATTACTAGTTTGCAGACCTGAAACGTTTCAAAACTAGTGATATGACAGACATTTCAGTGGGAAGTCTTAATCAAAGAGGTTTTCATAACTGTTGTTATGCAAGGATACCGAGCGTAATGAGTAGCGTGTGAACACATGGGAATTCGGAAAAATAGCGCCGTTAGTGGTGGGACCAGGCAAAATGGAGGCGAAATATACTGGTTCTGTGCACTCAAGCTCTCCAGAATTGCAGTAGCTATTTACTGCCTTATCTATAAATACTGTACAGCACTAAAACATGGCACAATGTCGTAAAAAATGCAAACCTTCGCCTCGCTTTTTCTACCACTGGCCATTCTTTCTTTTCCTTATTGACTCACGTTTGCAAACTGCGCATGATGCAAACTCACTGTGCTGTAATAAAAATATGTATAGCCGTCTCCTCCCAACAGAAGAACAAAGAAATAAACTGACTTACAGATCTGCAATGACCCATACGTCACGCTCATGACACGCGTTGACAAGCTCAGCCAAATCTTTGCTTGTACCAAAATGTGGATTGACCGTGTAGATGTCCAGGGGCCAGTAACCATGGTATCCATTGTCAGTGTTAAGCGTAAATGGGGAAATAAGTATTGCATTGACACCTGTAGAAATTGGAACAAGAACAGCAACGGAAGGGTCTAAAACCACTGAAGTGACGACCTTGTGTTTTCCGCTCAAATATAGCAAAAGGAAGTTCTCATAAACAGAAACAGGTTGGGGGAAACAGATTATGTAAAAACAGAACGAAAAGCGGTTTTGAAGGAGCAAAATGTTTTAAATCAAATATACCATTGCAGTGAAACTGCATTTTGCCATTTAGATGGATAACCAAATACTATATCTATTTTGCCAATACCATTAACTGAAATTTGCTGTTTGGACGCTTTATATCAATGAATGTATGGGCAACATGGATTAATTTATAGACTATATATTGCAATGAGTGAAATAGGGTGTCTAGTTTCATATTTTTAGCCCTATAGTGCACAAAATAGTTTTACATCTATTAGCCAGAAAACAAAGCAGACATTCAAAATCAGTAAGCCCATGAGAATGCCTTTCACTTACCCAAGTTTGAGATGTAATCCAGCTTTTTTTCAATTCCTTTGAATGTCCCATCACAATATTCATTGGTAAAAGTGCACTGATCACTTGGGGGTAATGTTTCAAACGTATGTGCAAAACGATCTGTAACAATCTGAACAGAATAGAAATGACGTTGACTTACAAAAAGTCGCCTAATTTGCCTCCCGTGAGTGAAATCTATCTTTGTAGTGCATTTGCACTTTTTAATGTCAAAATAACTTTATGCTGATCATTTTGTGAACATATACTCAAAAAGATAATACAGTAAAATTGATAAAATAAGGAGAAAAATATTTTATAGGAAACTCGGGGTACCAAAATGTTGTTTCTCTTTCATTTTAATATTGAAAATTGATATTTCATCCGGGACTATCACCGTGAATTCTAGCTGCGATCAAATATAAAGATATGCCCATTTAATCTTTAGAGGAATGGTGAGAATGCTGACGTATAGTTTTACTTTCGAAAATGTGAAAACCTATTTTATTCGGATTTTGCTCAACGTGTATACTCTTCCCCAAAGTGTACAAACAAATTTGATTGGCCGACATTCGCGCTAATATTTTACAGGAAAATCAACAATGTTGTCTCCGTTTCGTAGTTTTTTGGCATTTTTGGCTATTTTATATAGTATCGTATCTCCCCTTTGACAGTGCATGTAATCTTTTTATGGAGTAGTCTGACAGTCAGGCTAGTGCACATGTTGAAAGTTATAGCTTGTAGATCCACCGCAGATCTACTGCATATAGTGTGTAGATCTACCTCCCTGTAATGTAGATGTACCAGTTGCTAGTTCTGTGAGGGCGAGCAGTGTCCTTTGAGATGTCGACATTGAAGTTACAGTGTAGATGTGATCGGTCAGAGACACGCCATTATTATGGCATTGGCACCACTGAATATTCGAACATCCAGAATATGCTTTCCCCCTTCTACTCGTCGTGCAGTTGAGGAAAAGACATTTTGGATTTGTCAATCTTTAAGGTTGCCTTTTAGCATATTGTACCCTATGATTACTTGGGGCAAGCAGTCATCAGAACTATTCAATGACGAGAGACTGATGTTTGTGCAGACGATTTCTTAGGCCACGCGGGCAGTTTTTGCGAGGAAAATCAGGCAGCAATATCCAGTGTCCAGCGTGCAACTTATAAAACCATGGCCGTTCATTGAATGTTTTCGGATGCTTTTGGATGCGGTGTTCAATTTGAGAAGCAGACTATGTATGGAATGAGCGTTTAATTATGTCGTTTGTGCGTGAAAATGTTATTGCTCTTAATAATTAAGGATAATACTTATCACCTCTTTCAGTGCTCTTGTTTTATCAGATGTGACTCAAATGTATAGCAGTCCTGTAGTTGATTGTGTCAAAACGACACAGTTAGGTTTTATTATTTTTTCAAGGGGCGACAATTTAAACCTCGACGAAAATAAAATAAGGAAATTATAGGCAAACATGGAGAACTGTTAAGTATGTAGGTCAAAATAAATTGTTTTATTCGTATGCGAAACTAGCCAAACGAAAACACGTTGGATACCTAGTTTCGATGCCTGCGATGGTGCGATTTTATTTTACATAGTAACTTCATTTGGTTGAATTTTAAATAATCATAGTTGTCTGGTGGTCTTGTCACAGTGTGATGTATTCTGATTTATTTACTTGGTCTGTAAAGCTTCACACCACTACAAACCTATATGTCTGATCGAAACAAATGTGCTTGTCTCTTGAAATTGCTTTGTTCGAGAGAAAACTAGCCTGCTTCGACTGATTCGTTTCTCTTGCGACTGAACATTAATGAAGTACATATGCCTTATAAACGTGCCAGTCACAGTTTCGCTACGGTATGAATTTCTGTTCCTTCATTATCCTCAAGTTGTTGATCTGCACAGTCTCCTGCACCAAACCTATAACTGCTTAACGTTTGCAACAATTTTCATATTTTCCCCTCATGTATTTTTTCTGTTAGCGTCCTTCCCTTCCTTTCAAATGTCAATTCTGAAAAAGCTTACCTGGTAAACGACCCTTGCCTTCCATTCCCATGCGGTTCGCCCGCTAGAATACAAAACGTTGAACACAAGGAAGCACCAACTTACTGAGGAAAAAATTCGGCAGGCCATAATTGACTTTTCAAATCCTTTGCATGGACAATGCACGCTTTGTTGCTACAGGGACTTGCAGAACGTTTCTGATGCATGGCGTCGCTTCCTGCCCCGCCCTGAGACCTACAACCAAAGCTATATTTTCAGTAACCAATTTCTTTCTATACCAAGTCTTCAGGCTGTCACGTAAGTACTTCCTATTTAATGAAAATTGCCCCGTAATAATAAAAAAAATCATAACATGTACAGTGTTCAGATTTTTCGTCATAGAACTTCAGAGTATTTTGATAAAATTTCGAACGAGGTTGTGTGATTGACATGCAGCCTATAATTGCAGAATAAAAGTACGTGCAGTGTTCCAAGAACTCATAACTCCCAAGAGGTCACGCGACAGTGGCACAAACAAACCTTTTTTGAACAAATGCGCAAGATGGTGCACATAACATGTGCACGTGTTTTTTGTCAAAATGACTATCCCTTTGGTATTCCGGAGTTTTCCAAATGAAGCCAACTTGTAAGTTATGACACTTTACAGTTTTGAACAACCAGTAACTTAAACCAAACTTGTATTAACTTGCGCCCATCAAACACCTTATACAATACAGTGCGACCATTAACCGCCATATTGAGGGTAAACATGGAGGTAATAAAAGAAAATATCTCGTTTTACCTCCATGGGGTAAAGTAGGTTGACTTCTTCACTGATGATACAACGATAACATTCTCTTTAAGAATTAACAAAAACACCCACTTCTATACAAAAATCGGTGTTTTCTATATCGATTTAAATATCATTCAGACAGTAGCTCAAGGCATCACTATGCTAGTCATTGAACCTACATGACCTGTAGGTACGTCTTTTCTTGGCTTTGTGGGGGATTTGATAGAACCAAACATTAAATCATCTTTCTATTTCTAAGTCGATAATGGCAAGTTGCCGTTTTATTTGCAATTATTAGGGTGAAAGTAACTTGCAATAACAGTATAACCCGACGTATATTGAAAGTGAATTCATTTTTTGCATTTCAAAAACAAGCTAAAACCAATAGCAAACAGAGAAACAAATATCACTTTTATTATTGTAATTTTAATTTATTATAATATCGTAAACAATGGTTTGTTAGTAGATCTTATAGTTTCAATAATTGGTATTGCACCCAGAATGATCGCATGCGTTATCTCTAAAACACTAATATCTCAATATAGATTGCACTCTGCATGTAGAAATTTGTTACTTTGCAGTCGTTTCACCGTATACACATAATGTAATCTTTTTAAAGCCCAGGACTGAGTAAATGTATCTACATGTAGACTATTACATGACACAGTGAAATACCCGGTAAAGAAACAAGGTCGACCAGAATCGATTTCATCGCTGTTATCATTTGTTCTATTTGTTCTATTTTCATGATAAGTATTTACATTTACTGATTTAAAAATTATATGTTTAATGAAGCGTGTGCTGCTCCAACATTCTCCAAAGTACAGTTTTGTCTATCAAAATGAAGGAAAAGTAAATTTCTCATAAAGAAGTTCCGCATAAAATAAAACAGTATCACATTGCACTATAACAGAATTAAGTTGAGTAAAAATAAAGAAATCAACAAAATGGAGTAATCTAATATCTTCTTTCTTTCGACATTCAAGACAACCAAATGATATTCTTTCTACTGTTTGATGACAACTAAATCAAGGATATGACAAGTGATTTTAGTTCACTGACTATAATCTATTTATGTATTTATGTAGTCATCCCTCTATCTATCCTGGGACCCTAGAGTTATTGATTTGTTGTAACTTGACTTTTACTTTTGTTTCCTTGGATATGATTTGATTTCATTTGGTACTTATTTAACAAAAGAAAACGCGAAAAAATACAAATGTTGTGTTTGAAAAGTAAGACAAAAGCCAAGAACCTTATTTCAGTAAAATAAATGGTACAGACCTACAATGGCTGCACTATAACGTTAACGCTATCGTCAGAACTACTTCTCGTAGGGATAGATTTCAAAACCCGTTAAATAACTGACATATGGTTAGACTCATTGCCAGAACAAGGAAAATGGTCTGACTTAGTTTAAATCCTCTGCTATAGATTTTCGGTTCGCCTTTGTCGATGATGACGTAGAAAGTACCGTTCTTCTGCACTGTGACTCTGTCAGTTTGGTCAAAGATATTGGTCAGTACTGAAATAAACGAAAAGGGAAATAAGTGTTCGTACAAGCCACAATTTGTTACAGATGTGAAATTCTTTTCAGACTTACGTAGAAATGAGAGAAACAAAAGCATTTTAAAACAGTAAACGTATTATTTTCTTCTCTCTATTGCTCATCATTGAACCGTGTGGAGCATAACATTGGATGCAGTACGGGTAAATTTGTTCACTTCATACCTTTCAAAATCGCTAGCATTTTGAACGATGGTGCATTTCTGGCCTGCAAAATTACATTATATCTTCTGGATTTGTTTTTTTTTTTCCATTTCGAAAATCTTTTGTGAAGGTTGCACATTTTCATATTGTTGCCGTAACATTGAAGCAGTATGGTACTTTGATGATCTTGACACTTGTCAGAAGTGTAAACTTACCAGTTCCTTTTTCGAAGGGATGATTCCTTATCAGGTATCCCTGAGTAGATGCACTATATCCTCCAGCATAGATGGCAACGAATGTCTGCATACGTGGAAAGTACCATTCCAATTATCAGTTAACCAAGTTACCAAAACCGACATATCTTCCGATCAAACAACAAACATTTTGGCTAATCAAATACAACTGACGTTATGTCAAGTATATATATATATATATATATATATATATATATATATATATATATATATATATATATATATATATATATATATATATATAAACTTGTTTGTATCTATATATATACATATATATATACACCAAAAAGTGAATGAATATATAAAATTATCGAGGGAACCTTATCGCATCCCTCCATATGGAAAGTCAATAGCAGGCCTTGACAAATTAACTGATGTTCAGATTAACATATAACCTTATTTGCTTCGAAAAAGAACTAAAAAGTTTGATCTGAACCACAGTTTGAGAATTATCGACTGTTGTTCCGAACTGACCGTGACATGTCAAATCATTGACATCAATTGCTATAAAAAGGATTAGTTAGACAATAAATGATATCCTACCATTTTTCTTGCGAAAGAATAGAAGTCGATATCGCAGGTGCATTCAACCTGTTCCGCGTCTTGATTCTTACTCACTTCCGCATCGAATAAATTTCTTCTATGTTTCAGGATTGTTGAGATAAACTGTTGTCAAGAATCGATGACAAGAAGCAAAAGATGGTTGATAATTGGTATATTTATAGCTTCCTATCTCTTGCAATTGATGATACTTTGAGTAGTAATTTTGGTCCATTTATATACAAAAAGGGCAAAGATATGTGAACTTTGTTATTTTATATTATCAATACAACTCATACGGTTTTGCTAAGGTTTAAACATGAATAATCAATTATTCATCATCGGAACCTAAAATGCAAACAATATATTGTATGTAATGTTTGATAATAAACGACCATTAATTGACCAAAGGTGGCAAAAATGGGAATTTTGACTCTAGTCATTCATAGGCCTGTTATGTTTGTGTTGGCGCCACCATTTACACCGAGAGTAGGCTTTTAAAACTATATTAGATCAAAACGCCGATAAAACCCATCTATATTTTAAATTATAGCTTTTCTCACAATATCAATTTTATTTGAAGATTTATCTAACCGACCTTGTACAGGTACCTTTCTTCCACATAGTATGGCCACAGTGACTCATGATTGGTCGTGTCACCCGTGAATTCAGGCCCTTGTTCAGTTCCATAGTAGATAAACGGAATCCACTGTGAATACAAAAGGTCACGTTCGTTACAAAATGATTCGCCAATAGAGAAGAACATTTACAGGGAACTGCACGCAAACACGTGACTTATAATTGCTTACTTCTGCCTAATCACTGTCGCTTCGTACAAAGTTCACAACACATTTTATTTAGATCTTTATATACATAAGGATATTTAGGCAAACATATCACTTTCGTAATCTCCAGTAAAAACAAGTCGATCCGTCTATAATTATAAAGATTAACATGATATGATTCCACTGAAAAAAAAGGAAATATAAAACTTACGTCAGCCATTAAGAGATATGCAAGGGCGTTTCTTAACTTTGTGAAGTCATGGTTATTACCGAGAAATCTTCCAACGGTACCGTTGTCGATGTACCCGCCGAGAACAGAAGAATCTTCGTACAATCCCCACTGAAAAGATGACAATGTTCAGTTTTAACAAATACAACGATGACAAAAGCTTTACAAGACATGCTATAGTAGAAGTATCATCATCCTGATTGTAATCATTTTGGATTCATTGTCAATGCTGCCATATTATCTTCAAAATTATAGATGTCCCTATTATTTATTAAAAAAAGAGAATAATGTTCTTGTGCTCATCAAGATCTCTGGCTCATATCAATGTTTTGAAAGTTGTCGATTATGCCAAAATCATGGCGATACCTTGCTCGGGTATTGAAATAGAAAAATGAATTCATTATCAGAATAAATCATGCACGGATATTTAAATGTTTTCTGGTGAAGGTTCACCAAGTAATGTTATTGTGTGGTAACTTACCCTTAGAGAAAGTTTATCAGGGAGCAGATGATAGCCATTACTGTGCGCTGATTGGTTGAAGAAGGCGTCAAGAGCAGAGTACATATCGTCATCAAAGACTGAGTCAAGGACAGACTGATACGAGGCAAGGACAGCTTCCGATATACCCGTGCTAGCTTGCCCGATGGTGAATACACCCGTGGCGTTGTTCAGCTCTGATAATAAATCCTTGGGTATCTAACGATTGACGCAAAGATGATACAAAGGACACGTCAGGAAGTGGTTAGTGATAATAGTGATTATGATAATTGTTAAAATTACAACAAAGACGAAGATGACGATAAAGACATAATATTCAGGTAGAACAAGTTCTGTTTTCTGAGTACGGTCCTTATCGTACACTTATTCACTTAATTCCTTAATAATGGGTGCTCGTCAACTACAAGTAATTAAACCTATGGCGGCATTTTCTGAAAGTATGCATTCGCCATCTCTCTGAATCTAGTCAGTTGTTCTGAATTGTTGAAGACACGTCTGTACAGTTGCGTTCGAAATCAGCTGCGTGTATAACGACAGTGCGATATCTTACATCGTCCACACGACTTGAAGTAAACTACTGCTTATTTTTTGAAAGTTCCTGAAGCAAAGAGCAAGTTTAACTTACGTCATCTATGTCAGAGAAACGAATCCCATCGAAACCGTACTGAGGAACCAGAGTTTGGGTCCAAGACACTAATGTCGTGCGTACAAATCTATTGGTATGGTTCAATTTGGGTAGATTTCTACTCCATTTCTGTTCAACACAAATATCAAGCAGGGAAACCATTATCACAGTTAAAAGTATAACGTGTACACAAAGTACAACAAGTTTGCTATATGTATTTGCCTTTTGGCGGAATATTTCTTGTGTAACCTCAAAAAGCTAAATACAGTTTTGCTAATCACCTGTGCAGGTGAACTTTCTTGACACTAAGACTTATGCAGTACACGTGTAAAACATATTTCTATGACACAGATTACGCACAAAATAATGATGCAATAGTATGGGCCCGTACGGGTTAAGAATGGTTTTATACTAGTTTGATATTGCAAAAGATTATCAAGTTTTGATATTAGTATATTTACTCAAGGCTTCAAACTGAATTATACACGCAACATACCACGTCAGAAAAAATATTGTATAAAACTGAGTGCCCCTCCCCCGAAACGTTCAAGAGGCGCATTTCAGCTGAATGCATTACTGGGTCTTAGCATTGATTCATCGATAGTAGGAACTCTGGAAATGTCTTTTTAGAAAGAATCATACTATTTTCTTTACAAAAGTGCAAAAGGAAGGTTCGTTAATCGTCGGGTAAGTTTAAAATACATGTATTAATTTCCTTGCAAATCCCATCCCAGTAACTCGCGATAGAGAGGGAAATGTTCGTGCTCTGACAATTAAAGAGTCCAAATGACAGTGTAACTATCATGATAAACTCACATCGACTTCATCGTAGTGTTCGGATTTGTTGAAAGGTGTGAATTTACTGAAGGCTTCTTCGTCTGGGTCATCACATTTAGACGATTCTGGACATCCATCCAGATAGCCCATGTGATGTATTACTCTGTTGTGCAAGCAGAAAATAGAAACTAAACCTCATAGATTAATCTAATTTTTACATCTGTATCCAGTAAGGCTCTAACAGCTGTATATAATGTCATTTTTCGTAATTTTACATTTGTATTTTCCAAACCATACTATGAATACTATTATTGGACAACAAACAAGTTTGCAGCAGGATAAATACAATAAGATCATATGTGGTATTTTGCCTTAATTTCAATATCGAAATTATCACTTACACCAGGAGGTTTTGAGATCTCTCGCTGTGCATTATCAAACAGCGTTGTCTGTGAATTTGTTCACCTTTTGGCAATCTCACTGACACATTAAACAATGCAAATGCACAGAAAGGATAAATTGAACAAATGCATGCAAAACGCTGCATTCGAGCAAATCTAGTGGTAATTATTTAAGTAGTCTCAAGTGCCTATGTTAAGATATACAGATATTTATGCAAAAACCCTAACCCAGCGACTGTATACCACGAGATCTAGATTTTGACCAGTTCACTACATTTATGCACGAGCGATAGCAAGTACATATATGGGGTTAACTAGTCAAAACCTCGTAGTATACCTGTTGCTTGAGTGGTTTATTGGTATTATATCGTAACAGTATATTGAAATTCTGGCATGAAACATTGAAAAACAAAATTCTTTACAGCTGAGAGCTCGCGCCTGTTACCTCTGTGCTATACCGCCAATATATGCACGGTTATTTTAACCTCTCGACCAATCAGGTTGCAGTATTTGTTCCGTCACGGTCAACATACTGGTATGATATAAGAAAATTTATACAAGGTAAATTAGATGCACAAAGGAATAGTAAAATAAAGATTACAGCGCCGTTCTCTGTACAACTTTGTTTCTTAAGTACAGCTCACGCACGTGACATCGGAACTGCAACTTGAAATGCCTGTTTCTGTAGCTTGGTCGTCTGAGTCGTTAATATGTCTTTTTTCAGTGTTATTGTAATTTTTGAAAACGCCTATTAACTCGTATTTTAGGCGTCCATGCATGCGTAATATCCAAGAATCTCACCAAAATCTGCCGACAAATATCTTTTGCATGTAAAGAAGAGAACGATGACGCTATATGCGAACATATGATAACTCACAAATCAGCCATCACCCATATTTTATGGACATGACACGCCGATACCAAATCAATCAAATCTTGTTCAGTCCCAAAATTGGGATCGATTGTGTAGATGTCTTGGGGCCAGTAACCATGGTAACCATCACCGTCAGTTGAGTTCGTATTCAGCACAAACGGAGAGATCAGTATTGCATTAACACCTATAGGGTTTGAAAATAATAAAGATTCAAAGGTATGAAACAGAATACAGTCTCCATGTTTGAATCACAAGGTAGATGGAGAAAAGGGCTTCAGGAAAACAAGTAAAAGTGTCTTGAAAGAAAAGTTCCTGACATAAACACTGAGCAAAACCGAATTGAATGCGATATAAAGACAATAAAAATGAGAAGTTAGGACGTATTCAAAGATACGAGTTTCATTAAAGGACGTTTGTTAAAAGAAAGTGCATATCGTGTCACAGAAATCAGTATTCTAAATGTTACATCCATTGGAAGCTAGCGTTGCTTCCAGATCATATTTTTCATTTAGTGTCATAGTGCAGTTCGGTATGTATGTGCACTGATTTTTGCAGAAATGAGAGCACGTAATGTTTTTACTATTCAGGTTACAATTATCAAAAATCCACCAGGGGATTGACGTATACTGTACAATAATACAAGGTTCGACGAGCTGTAGTCGAGGCATAGTCCAACTTTACCGAGCATAGTAACAGTATGGTGATGTGAGCGAGAAATGATCCCAGAATGGCACATTTGATAATTTTAAAATCAACTTTAGAAGAGAACTATCACAGGTTATCACGACCAATGGCTGCACTGAGTTAATTCAGTTTTCATATGTGGCGTTTCCCAAATATTTTCGTCAATAGGATTCGTTTGTAGTAGCGAGCAAAGGTAGTTCGGTCACATGGCAGTGTGAAGTTTATACTTACTGTCTGCACTTACCCAAATTTGTGATGTAGTCTAGCTTTCTTTCAATGCCCTTGAATGTACCACCACAATATTCGTCCTTAGAATCGCACTGAATCGTGGGTGATTCATTTGTGTGTGCAAAACGATCAGTGACAATCTAAATAGAACAAAACCGGCCCGGTATCAAGCAAACAACAATCCTATGTACATTTTCTATTCATATTTTTCATAATATAGACAATCCTTATTTTTAAGTTCTTGGTTTGTTTGATAACCACATGTGACGAAAGGAGTGAGAGGTTAAAAGAACAAAGTAAGTATGTGGAGACATCTTGACATACCTGTTCAGAGATGTTCCCCATAAAAACCCCAATGAAATCGTTACTTCTGCTGTTTATAAATTTTATATTGATTAATTGTCCAATATATTAACCCCCCTGTTTATATCATACCAGAACCCGGAACCTCGTTTGTTGAAAGAAGAAGTCCCCGCACAGTTAATAAGTGATACAAAAATTCGATTGCTGCAAAAGATACCGAGTGCAATCCAGAGTGTACACCATTGAGAATTTTCAAAACTTGACATCCGGATTGACACTCGTCATTTAAAACTGGATACATTAATTGCACAGTTGTGACAACCGGCGCCAGGTATCCACTGACCCCATAGTTCTGTTTCTACGTGAACCTTTAACAAAATACCCACTCACTTTGCAAAGAGATCAGCGTCCCCTTGGTGACATCCCCTACCTCGCCTGAAATCATCGCTTATTTTATCATCCAAGTTTTAATCTTCATCGTAACACTTTCAAATAATGCCGCATGTCATGTGAAACCCCTTTATAAACAGTAAAGGACCTACTTATTTTCAGTATTTAAGAACGGTGTGTGAAATGTCAACGAACCCCTCGTAAACATCTTGTACCGGATATTTGTAATTTCATGCCTTGAACAAACAGCTGGGGAAGGGTATATTTGCTAGTTATTACGAAAGCAAACGATCATAAATACACTTAAATGATCATTAGCTCGTTTTTCAAACATGTACACTCATACTTATATACACTATATATTTGCACAATGTAGTTCATCTAATGGGAGACCGATTTGCTGTAAGGCTTATGACTTTTATAGACACTTTGAGAATTTGTCCCGATGTCACTCGAAATGGCAACTATAGCAGACACTGAATAAAGATAGGAACAGAGGTTGACTTGATTTCCTTCAATTTTATACATTTTCCCTGGGAAATTTTCCATGGGACGAATAATTAAACCTTCAATATGGGTAGCGTCAGATTTTTCAGGAAACGAAAGCAAACGATTATAAAACATTCATAACCCTTTCACGATCGCTTGTAAACTACTTGCTCAAACACCATAATGACTGACAATATTCTCTCTCTCTCTCTCTCTCTCTCTCTCTCTCTCTCTCTCTCTCTCTCGTAAGCACTCTGCTTCATCGAGAGGCGATACAGTTGAAGGCGGAATATTGGCAATTCTGCGTAAAATCTCGAGTTTAATCATGACATGAACGTGCAATAGACGCGAACTCTTCACCTTACGTGAATAAATAAATTCCTTAACCGCACAATTTAAGATGTTAACTTGACAAAAAAGACGCCTGCCACTAAAAACTGCCTAAGGTTAAGACAGGTCAAGACCACTAGAATACAGATGTGTTCCTTATAGATAAAAATAAAAGAAATGAATAGTAATTGAGCAAATAATCAAGAAACATGTCCATTTAACTTGCAATCCACCGTTAAAGAGTAACGTAATTTTGCCATTTTGTACTAATGATGACTACAACATTTACGGAAATGCTTAGATAAATAAATTTTGCTGATCTACATTTCTCATTTTGTTCACGAAAGATATTTTACGCTGTTTGTTAGCTTCACACCGTTTGAGATTGATTTTTTGTATCTATTGTCCATCCTCCGTTTCACGCCGTATCTATTTATTACCATTATTTTGATATCTTTGTCGACGATGAGAACCTTTCTTTCAATTTGCATGATTATCTATTTTCTCTACGCGTCATTAAAATCGAGATTACTTACCTGATAGACGATCCTTGATTTCCATTCCTCGGCCGTTCTTCCATTTGAATATGAAATGAAGAACGTAAGGAGAGACAGACTCACAGGCACAAGAATGCTCATGATTTGACAAACCATGCCAGAATTTCTGCTACAAAACTTCAGCACGTGGTAAACACGCCCTGTTACTTCAAAAGAAACTTGCTGAATGATGTTTGATGTGCTGAGTTCCTCTTTAAAATTACCATCCCTTGCTCTGTAGCCTCCAATCAATGTAACATTTTTAGTTGCGATGATTTTTTCCAAAAACTGTTTCGGTTTACTTCTCGTCTTCACAAAACTGCTCTACCAAGTTGCTTAGCTGATCAGATGTGCAGTTTTCGGGTTTTTCTGTGATTTTTCCGATTTAAAAGTTGCAAGTTTTTTAATAGAAGTCTGAACGAGGTTGTGTATTTAGCATGCTTATCAACAAACGGGGAAGTAACGTGTCTAAATACTTCAACGCTTTGACATGTTTTAACTAATTACATATCACCTACTGGTATACAGCAAAAATTAACACCGTGGTCTACTTTCATAAAGCAGAACAAAAAGCGATGCGACCCTTCGTTGTCTTTTAATGTACGCATTTCGACTACGTTGCTGCTATGATAACGACCGGCCGGGTTTCTATGACTTTCGGGAAATTACCAGATTTCACATAATCAATTTAACAATATCCTCACATTCCTATATAGTTCCCTAATTGTCGACTATATTACGCCTCAAAACAAATTAAAGGAACCTTATTTGAAGGGCTTTTTCTTGTAATCTTGCTAAAAACCGCTCTGCGAAGTATTAAGGTTTTTTTTTCGAGTTTGAGAGGCGTTTGCCAGTTTCACAATACATGAGCTCAACTTTAGGCAAATGAATATACTGTGACGGTTTCATCTATATGGGCTACAATTTACATATCCCATATATCAGACGATTTCAATTGATTATTCAGTTATTTTGACAAATTTAACCGATCTGAGCCACCGATTTGCGGCCTTTAAGTCACTTCGGACCTGATTTCAGCTGAACGCTTAAGAGGCAACTTCAGTTACTGTCGCGACTGGTTCTCCCAATTACTTCGACAGGCACAACTTCTTGAGTCGGATGACATCAATATACGTCTACATGTACGAGGAAAATACGCAGCTATTCGATTGAGGGGGCGAAATGATGAACGACAATTTTAAAGTTGTTCTATGTATCATTTCTGTAGACATGCGAGTCCATAATGTGGCAGTAGTTGCATATTTTCAACACATTTTCGTAAATGATTTCTGACATTGATTAATGCACAACCAATTCAATGACTGATTGATTGAAACATACTCTTAATAGTAATGTCCATGGTGCAATGTCAAATAGGGACAGATGAACTGAATCATTGTTATTCACAGAACTCAATAGAGCACATTCTAGAGTTGCAACTCAAAACTCGTCAAAACCATTGGGTTTTATCTACATATCATGTATGGATGTTGATTCTCACAGTGAAGGCCAGACTCCACAGAGAAAAGCTGCAAAGACGTAATACTTCAATAGATGAATGAATCAGCTCTCAAAAGTCAATTTCTTTATTAGCATAGAATGCATAAAAGCAAATCCACATTTGATTGATATTTTTCACAGGTGATAGCTAACGTATTGCAATATTTTCTGTACTAGATACAGCGTGTCATGACAGATCCGTTTGATCACATGATACGGATACCAACAAGTCCACTTGAGTGAAATGAAACTTGTCAAACCAAATGCTTGATATTAGGAGTTCTTACATACACAATCAGCGGAAGAATATAATATCACAGCAGCATCGCAACTAGAGGAAGAATACAACATCACAATGGCGTAATAATCGCGCATATATTCCCTGATAACAAGCACGTCTAGGTAGACTTGTTTCACAGCTAACAGTTTCTTAGAAACATGAATTTTAGCTCACTGCTCATAACAGTGAGAACATTGTCTTAATATGGCGTGATGTGATATTGTAACGCCATCCCTGTAGAGATTTTATCTCGAAGCGTCCCTCACGTGGTCAAGGCGTGTGAAGTTCATTGACTCAGATCGAACGAGAAGCAGATAAGAGATAGTGTGATAGCTTTAATTAATTATTGGTGAAGATTTTAATGAGAACAATCGTGAACGGGATATTCCATGCTGTGATCTTATTTAATCTTACGAAACAATCAAAGACTGGCGGGAAAATTACCACGTGATAACTATTAGAGAGCTTAGACTAGAGGACTTGAGATCAGAGCTGAGATGGTGAACGACACGGTCGCCGTCTTGTAATAAAGTATACGGTTGTGTTACAATCTACATCTTGGTGTGTCAGCTTCAGTTACTGAAAGCATTACGATCCAGACTGGTATCTAAACTCGTATTTCCCCTGACTACGAGCGCAACAATATGATGTATTGTGATGTGATGTGATGTGATGTGATGTGATTTGATGTGAAGTGGTGTGATTTTAAATTATGTGTAATGTCTACATTAAACATATAACACCGGGGCTTTTCAAATTGCTGCTTACAATAGCGTACGAGAGAACTCTCACAAGTACGCAATAACATTTTATTCAAAGAGCAACATTTTCATACAAATTCAGTTTGCAGGATAATTACAATGTTTACTTTTATTTTGTTGAAATGTATGTAAACGGTACTGACAAGTTTTCTGTTTGATGAAGAAAATGCGAAAGCGTCACAGTTCAATTCGAAACATTTCAAATGTCTATGCATTTAGGTTTATATTTTATGTTCCTGTGAAAAAGGGCAAGAAAATAAAGTGTTTGTTGCTTAAACATTACAAATATGTCCCCTAGCCTCATATTTCTAAAAAAATAAAATATTAATCGGGGAAAAAGTTCTCGTTGACTGCAGTGTAACACAAAGTAGTTTCCGCAGACAACGTGACGAAAAGACAGTGGTAGCTTCATATCGTCATTCTGTCAAAAGGCTAATATGTATGCATATTACCATCATGGTTTCCACTGTTTGATTAAAAAGTGGAGACATAGACGAAAAACTTAATCAAGCTATTTCCATATCTTGCAACCGTATTTATAAATGCAATGGCCGATGGACGCCAAAGTAATTGAGTTGATGTAAAGATGCTTTTGATCTTTGTTTTATACTGTTTTGTTTGATCTAAATTATTTGCTGCAATTAATGTACAAAATAAAAGATAAAGTACAAAAATTATGCTGGGACAGCTCTGCAAAAGTCAAGATCTTAAATACTGAAGTGATTCAGGATCCAAAGTTTACATTTCATTGTAAGCCTGGGGTATTCGTATACATCATTCTCTAGACAAGGGAATTCAACATCCGGTGAATAAATGGTAGAAGATGGCACCAATTGCCGGAATGAAGATGACGCCTTGACTTAGTTTTGATCCCCCGCTGTAGATTTTCGGTTCATTGTTTTCAAGGGTCACGTAGAATGTACCGTTGTCCTGCACTGTAACAGTGTCAGTAGGGTCAAAGATATTTGTCAACACTGTAATAAATAAACAGAAATAGCTGAGGTTGCAATGACTCCTACGAGATAAAACGATACAAAATGATTTACTTTTGATTTGTTAATATTATGACAATTAATACCAAAGTCGATAGTCCCGCTCTCGAGAAGCTTCAGTATGATGAAGTTGACTTGCAATCAATGCGTCATGTTACAGTTTATGAACATCAGTCTAAAGACACCTGGTAGGGGGACTTTGTTTCATAGTAACATCATACGGGTATTGTTTAAGGCGTGAAGCGGTTACGTAACCCATCCATGTTCGCCTCGCCTCAGGTTGCTCTCGCCTCTCTTTTCCGAAGAGTGCCGACCATGAATCCTTCGGTAATTTTCGGATTTTTGCCAATTGTTAAGCGAAAGTATGTTCAGCAAAGTTTGTGTTGTTGTTGTCGTGTGGTGCTGAGCAGAATTGACGTGCTGGCGAAAACGGGAGTGTTTTGAGCTTCAGAAAAGTGATTTTAACTGTTTTAAAAATTCCTCTCATATTTTTATGAATATATAATGAGTGTGTTTGAACCAAATTTGAAAGTCATTTATCGATACTGTCTGGTTTTACTCAATGGTTTACGGTCAGTTATACCCTCTTTTACACGTGCGTCAAGAAAGGACATGTTTATGAAACTGCTGGCGTGTTATGTTTTGATTGGCGTGAAGCAGTGTTTCTGGCCTGAGAGCTCACAAAGTAACTATGGTTGCTACGCGACTGGCAGTACGATGCCACCTCGTCGTATTTTTCGCATAATCTCGTGTAATTATCAACCACAAACAAAACCTCCAAAAAGTTTAACACCTTTGAAACTCATTTTAATATGAAAAGCCAATAGTCTACCGAGACGACCATGGAACAAAAGGCATGCAAGCGTTGCGACTCTGTCTATGTTTCTCTGTGGTAACATATACAATATACATATACTCCTGGAGAAAAATAATAGCACCATAACCTTCCTCTATTGAGGTCGCTTAGATGCAAAATCCACATTGTTGATCCATTCTTTACTTCTGCCATTTTCAACCTCGGTGACATTTCGATATATTAAATACAGCACAAGTCCAAAACCTCAACTTACCAGTTTCCTTTTCAAAAGGATGACGCCTTATCAGATATCCGTCAGATTGCGGGGTATAGCCGCCATCACTGATGATAATGAATGTCTAAATGCGAGGAAAACAATACTCTCATTGTATCATTAAAGACAGAACTGAATCACAATCACCTGAATGTTATGGTGCAGTCAGAAGCTAGCCCAATTACGTCAAAAGATGTTGTTATTAAAGGTAGTATGCGCCTCGAATTTGAAAGACTGAAACATTTGCTTAAACTGTCCTCTAGAATAGGATACTTCTAACCATGCAATCATTTTCAAAATCATAAATAAAAATTAGGCGTCACCGTGCAAATTTTGGTACAAGATGAAAAATTACCCCAAATTGACCGAGATTTGAAAAAACTAAGGCGTTGAAAATTTGTCTTTCTCCAATAGCTTTAGATTGAGCCCCCACAAGCGGTAGATCAGAGCCGAACGTATATCACCGAAGAGCATTCTACCATAGGGAACATAACATGAGTGTTCTTTTTCTTTTTCTTTTTAATTTAATTAAACTGAGAAACACAAAGAGCAAAGGACAGAAAAACGCGAACAGGACAAAAAGCAAAATGAGTTACAGGAGAAGAAAAGAGCACAAACAAACATTTCCACTTCATACTATGACATGAGTGTTCGGTCAACAATCACTTAAAAATATCCCAGTAGCGAGTGAGAAACAAACAGAATATTCTTTTCACATGGCTGGCTAAGTAATAACGTAACAGCAGACCCACCGAAATTAACCGAAGTACACTAAGTTTTACAGCATTGTTGTTTACATTGGGAAAATAAGAACCAATCGAACTCCAGTTCGATAATAATGGATTGTTCTACCGATGTTACATATTCTCTACCCAGATAGATTGTTGTAAAAAATGATCCGAGAACATATAGTAACATCTTACCGATTTCCTGGCGAAAGAATAGACGCCTCTGTAGTATGTGCATTGCACATGCTCCACACCTTGATAACCACTGACTGATGTACCGAACAGATTTCTTCGATGTTTCAAGATTGTTGAGATGAACTGATGTTGGAATCATGGACAGAGTAAAATATTGGAGAAGGTTTTATTGCACTAAATGCAGCAAAGGTCATTTTCACTGCAAATGTCATGGAAAATGGGAAAGTGGGCGAGAGAATAATAGAGACACCGAAGCCGATATGGATGAAGGTATGTATGTGAGTGTGAGGGATGCTAAATACATACATGAGGATCATAATTCTACCTATGAATCTGTCGATAATAATCAGTATTATTATATGCAAATAACATCACATGAGACAGCAGCACTAAAATAAAGATGATAGCTGTAAGTTTTCAGAAGTTACATAAAATTTTGCCCTACGGGTTCGAAGAGCATTATTATTATTATTAAAGAAGATAACGTTAGTGAACTCTTGCCTATTACCCATCATCCAAAATGAATTTGGCATTTTATTCTAAAGGGTCTTTAACGTTTGTTGGTAAATCGCATGTATTTTCTCATTAGTATTTAGTTATCTTTCGCAAAGTACAAGAAGATGAAGTAAGGTATTCATTTAAAGTTGGGCAAACGACTATATATAGCTACAATAATATTTATTCGGTGTAAAATTCTCAACGTTATATGAAATTGAGGTTCGATGACTGTGGATCGCTTGTTTCGATTTTCGTGGAAGTATGTAGCCAGCAATGAAAAACATGTGCATGTATGCTGTCAAAGATATCGATTTTAACATTACCATTTTTATTTGACGAATTATCTAACACCATTTTGATCTGGAGAATGGTCTAACTTACCTGGTAAAGATTCCTCTCTTCCACGTAGTATGGCCACAGGGACTCATGACTTTGGGTGCTACTTTTAAAGTCACGCCCTTGTTCTGTTCCATAGTAGATAAACGGAATCCACTACAGTTAAACAAGAAATTTGAAGGCATTACCAGTGGTTTAGGAAGAATAAACAAAAATAGTTTACCGTTGGTGAGTGCCATTGCACGTCTAATAATTTACTACACGATTTTACAGTCTACCCTTTACGAGTGAATGTTCAAGGCCCATGTATCACTGTCGTAATATCAAATGAAAGTCTCGTCGAATAACAAAGATTTTGTGTAAACTTCCTTGTGTATTACTGAACTTTAAAACTTACGTCAGCCATCAGAAGATACGCCAAAGCGCCTCTTAACTCAGTGAAGTCGTCATCCTTACTGAGAAATCGTCCAACAACATCGTTGCCGATGTAACCTCCCAAAATAGAAGCATCCTTGAACAGTCCTTGCTGTGAAAATAAACAAAAATTTGTTTTTAATTGAGAAATATCGCATTTGCGTCGAAAAACATAACAACGGCAGAGAAATGGCCCATCATGCGTCTTTGCAGTCTATCCGTATATGTATGTGTACGTTGTCAATGTAAGGATAATTTATCATTCGATTGCAATACTTTTCGCGATGGCAGCAAAAATGTGCGTTTCAAGGTGATGTTACATTAATTATATGTATATAACAATGTGATTTCCAGGTTGCATGAACGTCTACTATCGAGGTCAGTAGCATGATGTGTGCCAAATCCATCAGTACAAAGCTACGTATACGGAACTGTAAAATATGCAAGTAGGTAGAAGACTGTCATAAGTGTTAGACTATTTACAGGTTATGTGGAAATTTAAAAAGACTTTGAAGTACAATTAATAATTTGAAAGAATTGAAATTTTGTTCGAAATAATAGTACTGTATGTTAAAAGTGTTATCGGTGTTATTAGTGCATAGATTTCAAATTGTTAGCCTGCTACATAACGTAGTCTTGCCAAGCAGGCAAAAAAATAGGAAAATCATAGAAATGAATGGGAACAAACAATCAGGAAATTGTGGTTTATTTTAATTAGCTAAAAGTAATGTACTCTAAGATTGTAACAAATCTGTAATGATACGTATCATGCACGGAATCAGGGAAAATGAATGACTTTTGAATATTAATGTTGTGTCAACAAGTGTGAGTACCTACCCCTAAAGAAAATCTGTCGGGGATAAGATAATAACCATCATCGTCTTCAGAATTATGAAAAAAATTGTCGAGAGCATAGTACATGTTATTGTCAAAAACTGCGTCCAAGACAGATTGGTAGGATGCCAGTTCAGCTTCGGTAATACTCGGAGTCCTGCTAGTTTGCCCGATAATGAACACATCGACAGCGTATTTGAGCTCTTCAAGAAAGTCTTTCGGTATCTGAACATAAAGATGATGAAAATACACAAGAAATATGTTGATACATGTTGTAAAAGATGATGATGATGATGATGATGATGATGATGATGATGATGATGACGACGCGACTATACGAGGGGAGGGACCAAGACGACGACAACAAAAACGACTGACAGATAACTGACAATATTATCGTAGAACATGAAATTTATGTACCCTTTTATCAAAGGCACTTTCTGCAGTTGACAATTTACTGAGCATAGAGGAGAGCGCACGCGCACAATGTAATATGTACTGTTACATAAAACGCCAGTGATATATTTGCAAAGTCTGATACAAATCCAGAAGAAAGCCATCAACAAAGTTCCTTAATATTCTTATTAAACCTCCAACTTACGTCGTCGATGTCAAGGATGCGAAAACCATCAAAATCATAATCCGAAACCAGGCTTCGTATCCAATTGACGAGTGTTGTCCTTACAAAGCTGTTTGAGTGACGCAGTTTGGCCAGACCGCTTCCCCAGTCCTGATCAATTCAAAAATTGTGCAGAGAAGTGATAAATTTTACCAGTCAATCGTTTGAGATATTTTTAAGTTGACATTAAAGTTAATAAGGATACTATATAAATTTATTGCCATTATTCTCACGATAGATTGGGAAAGTGTGACGAGTGTCGCCCCATCACACACTTATCACAGATGTATACACGAGAAGTAAAACACTATGCATTAAAGTAGTATGAGCCTCAAAATTAAAAGACTTGACAATTTTCCGAAACCTTCTGTTACGGAGCTTTAAACCACTCCCTTTTGAAATCAAGAATAAAAGTTAAGGGTCACTGAGAAGACTTTTGTGCTTGATAACTAATAATAACTATTATTATACATCTACCATCGAGAACAATAGAATTTAGCGTGAGCTTAAATAGCCGTACGGAACGCGCGCCCGTTCCGTAACACGTACGGTTTCAAGGCGCCCCATTCCCTGCGGCTGTACCTGCGCGTTCACTGTAGAACGGTTTCAAGGGAAGAGACCCCTTGGACGAGTGCCAGAACAAGTCTCGCGCGCTCTGTACGTACGTATGTCTAGTGCACACACTCCAAAACTTGCAGAAGCGCGTCCGAGGTAGCGTTCCACATTGGCGCGATAAAATCAGAAGAAAAATTGTTGACATTGCACGAAAACGGTCACTAGGCCTACTCCGACATTTTGATGCCCCGATCAGGAATGTAAGATGTATAATAATAAGGTTATTACGAAAATACCGCAAAGGATGCACTCGGACATTGGCACCGCGCATCGCCCTCCGCGTTGGGCGATAGGCTTCGCCAATGTCCTCGTGCATCTTTTGCGGTATTTTCGTATTAACCTCATATTATTATACATCTACCATCGAGAACAATAGAATTTAGGGTGCGCTAAAAAAGCCATACGGAACTCGCGCCCGTTCCGTACGGCACGGTTTCAAGGCGCCCCATCTCTGCGGCTGTATCTGCGCGTTCATTGAAGAACAGTTTCAAGGGACCCCTTGGACGAGTGCTAGAACAAGTCTCGCGCGCGCTCTGTACGTACGTATTTGTGTAGTGCACACACTCCAAAACTTGCAGAAGAGCGTCCGAGGTAGCGTTCCACACTGGCGCGATAAAATCGGAAGAAAAATTGTTGACATTGCACGAAAACGGTCACTACTCCGACATTTTGATGCCCCGATCAGGAATGTAAGATGTATAATAATAAGGTTATTACGAAAATACCGCAAAGGATGCACTCGGACATTGGCGCCTCGCATCGCCCTCCGCTTCGCGTCGGGCGATACGCTGCGCCAATGTCCTGGTGCATCCTTTGCAGTATTTTCGTAATTACCTCATATTATTATACATCTACCATCGAGAACAATAGAATTTAGCGTGCGCTAAAAAAGCCGTACGGAACGCGCGCCCGTTCCGTAACACGTACGGTTTCAAGGCG
>LD347780.1:173610-214526 GCA_001465055.1 Ptychodera flava
CTACCAACTGAGCTAACGGATCAGTTCAAGTTGGTTTGACGTGCGCCGTCCTGTTGGCCTTTTTTTTCTTCCCCGAATGAGACCTCAGATTTAACACTGGTTATTCTCTCGAAAGAGTTGTTTTAAGGAACCGTAAATATGTAACTAGAAACGTGAAATATGACAGGTTCCCCAGTGTTGTGTAGCGTGGAAATTTTAAAGTAGAAACTAAATTGAAAAGCACACAACTACATCTGATTGTCTCTGCACAGCAAATTTTTGGGGCTTGAAAAAATGACCCATGTAGGATTTGAACCCACGTCCCCCGAATTCAGTTCGGATGCTCTACCAACTGAGCTAACGGATCAGTTCAAGTTGGTTTGACGTGCGCCGTCCTGTTGGCCTTTTTTTTCTTCCCCGAATGAGACCTCAGATTTAACACTGGTTATTCTGGTGTATAGGTGTGTGTGTGTGTGTGTGTGGGTGGGTGTGTGGCTGAGGAAGGGAATAATATAAAATGTAAAATATATACTCCTGGTGACATATATATATATATATATATATATATATATATATATATATATATATATATATATATATATCGAAGTATACAGATGTCCTTGTGGGAAATTACATTGCTCAATGCCAAAGCAGAGCGTTATAAATAAGCAGATTACTTCAAGTACAAAGTAATGAAATCTATTATTTCATGCATCTTGCAATCCTCAGATAGAGTCACTCTATCTGAGGATTGCAAGATGCATGAAACTTAAGTAATAGATTTCATTACTTTGTACTTGAAGTAATCTGTTTATTTATGCATATATATATATATATATATATATATATATATATATTTATATATATATTTATATATATTTATATGTGTGTGTGTGTTTGTGTGTGGGGGTGTGGGTGGGTGGCTGAGGAAGGGAATAATATAAAATGTAAAAAATATACTCCTGATGACTCAAGAGAGTAATATGCTGCTTGTGAAGTACCAACATTTTTCTGGTTTATACATTATTCTCATAAAAAATCTGATATTGGTCTAAGTTTAAGGCATTAGTAAAGACTCAGGGCATCCAAAGAAGGCTTTTAAAAATCCATCTGCCCATTCCATATCATCATATCTCTTACCAACCATGTCTTTCATTTTTCAATGAATTCATGTGTTAATGTAATTATTTCTTGTTTTATTTGGTGGCTTAGCTTTTAAATGGTGCATACCAGATATGTCTAAAAGCATGGCACTTTATTTAAGTATAGTATACTGGTACACAAATTGAAGTTTCAAGATATGCTCAAAATACAAAAAGAAATTTCACAATGTTGTGAGTGAGTAAATGCATGCCTTTATGAATACATTCTGAAGCTTATATGGATGTATTGTCCTTACAACTAGTTTAAAGGGGAAACTAACCTGCATGTTACGCTGCGTCGGGAACTGTATCACTTCTTTTAATAGCACTTCACAGATGACTTGGCAAGTTTCTCTAAATATTTCACACGCAGTTGACCTTGCAACACCAAAAAGATGACCAATGGTTCGATATTCACAGTTAGTGCTGAGCCTCCATAACGTTATAGCAATACGCCGATCTACAGAGACAGCCAAACGTAGTCTTGTGTGGACACGGTGTATTCTGTTCTGTAATCGGTTGCACAGATACCTAAATGTAGCCTTCGTCATCCTATGGTTGGGGTATAAAATCAGAGTAAGTTTAAATATTGATTACTGAAATGATATTGTTGCCCGAATTCTATTAGCTTAGATTGGAAATTTCTAGCTACAATATCCAGACAATGGATTTGCAAACTCACTGTCATACATATAGAATGTAGTGTTATCTTTTTAAAACTCAAACTTGGCATTTTTACCCTGGATACAGCCAGAATTCACTGCCAGTCATTTTTCTGCCATCATCCCATCACTATTGTAGTTGTTGTTGTTGTTGTTATTATTATTAATATTATTATTATTAATATTGTTTCTCATACCACCACAACTACCACTACTACAACTACCACTACTACTACTACTACTACTACTACTACTACTACTACTACTACTACCACTACTACTTCATCGTCTACATGAAAATTTACATTTTTAAATATTATTTGGGCTTTTGATGATATTCTTTGTGACACTCATGATAGTCAACTCAATTTTCACATTTTAGAAACTTCACTGTTTTTGTCCATCGCTAGGTTGTGTCACCCTTTTGAATTAATTTGTGAGAGGTTTAAGATATGTCTTTCTTGTTGACATTGACTTTTGTCATTCATGGCGTTTTCGTTTCAATGCCGACCATCACTTGGTAGTGTTTTTCTTTTATTAGTATCTTATATTTCCTTTGGTTCCTGGCAATGTAAAAATTTCCTTTTACAGTTTTAGTATGTAGGGACCTGTGTGAAATAAAGATGTTTGAAAAACTAAACTACAACTTCTACTACTACTACAACTACTACTACTTCCACCAATACTACTACTGCCAATACTACCTAGGCTACTAACACCAATACTAATACTAATACACTAGAATTTATTTTTGCTGATAAAAATGTTAATGTTTCACTCTGATTTTATTATTTCATTCATTTTAATTATGATGTACTACATAAGTAGTAAAGCAATAAAATGTAACAGATATATTATGAAGTATTAGATATAGATTGTGCAAATATGAAGGTCATTTGACCTGCATTTTTTAAGAATATGAAAATTGAAGAGTTGTGTATTTGATTCTGATATCGTGTTGGGCGCAAAATTATTCATTACTCGAAAAAAAAATATTTGCAGCTGCTTCCAAAAAGAAAATAAATACAAACGACTGTATAAAAATATACAAACATGTAGACGGCACATACGTTTGAGCAGTCTTTGCCGGGACTCTTCTTGCTGAAAAACATGTAGAAGTGACACGCCCACACACAAGCAGACGACAAACCGTGCACGCGCGTGCACATACCGACTTCAATTATTTTTTCAAATGAATAAAACATCTGGTGTCAGGCTCACCTGAAGTTTTCCACCCACTCTGCATCGCCCCATGATCCCATCACGACCTCTTCCCACCATGTCCGACTTCGAACCCTGGTCCAAATTGTACGATTGACTCTGAACGTCAATGGGGCTCTGAGCAACAGCGTCATCAAGAACACCGTACTGGTACTCGCACTTCGCGATAAATGAGTATGTCTACGTACAAATTGCCGATGCAACCGTCTACGCTGACGCCTACGCCAATTAATCATGTATTCAATACATTGCATGCGTAGATGTTCTCGATTAATAAACAATCTTCTCCTCGAGCGCATGCATCTTATTATAAACATAAACAAAACAAACAGAGCTATATCGTCAAACGCCATCTTGACCTATGATGCAACAGGTCAAAGGGCACACTTCTAGTCGACCTTGTGGCGAATCCATACACACACGAATCATACAGATACACTCGCAAAGTCGCTCTCCTTTCAACGTTTATAATTTTTTTATTTTGTGGAGCACAAAAGTGTGCGCTTGTATTACATAAGAAAGTTCGAACCTTGCCCGGGCACAGCTGTTCTCTGGTATATGTATGAACGCGGACTAAATTTTAGCGTTTTCGAACGAAATTTCGCGAAAGACCAAGCCCGGGCAAGAGTCGGCCATGGTCTCGCAAATGTGAACGTACTTATTATTATACATCTACCATCGAGAACAATAGAATTTAGCGTGCGCTAAAAAAGCCGTACGGAACGCGCGCCCGTTCCGTAACACGTACGGTTTCAAGGCGCCCCATTCCCTGCGGCTGTATCTTCGCGTTCCCTGTAGAACGGTTTCAAGGGACCCCTTGGACGAGTGCCAGAACAAGTATCGCGCGCGCTTTGTGTAACGTACGTAGGTGTGTACTGCACACACTCCAAAACTTGCAGAAGCGCGTTTGAGGTAGCGTTCCACACTGGCGCGATAAAATCGGAAGAAAAATTGTTGACATTGCACAAAAACGGTCACTACTCCGACATTTTGAAGCCCCGATCAGGAATGTAAGATGTATAATAATAAGATTATTACGAAAATACCGCAAAGGACATTGGCGCCGCGCATCGCCCTCCGCTTCGTGTCGGGCGATACGCTGCGCCAATGTCATCGTGCATCCTTTTCGGTATTTTCGTAATAACCTCATAATATCTACTGACACTTCAAATTCATAATGGCCAGCATTCCTATTATAGCACCATGGGGAAAATCAAATTGTCGATTTTTTTCACAAAAACACTAAGACGCTTAAACCTTTACTATCTAAATGAGCTTCGTAATGAGCCCTAACAAATGATAGACAATAAATGTATTGTAAATATTTGAAAGTCCAACCATCTGTCCCCCAATGCGCATTCTGTCGCTCAAAAGTAACTTCATTGAAAGAAATTATAAAAACAAAAATGTATACAGTGATCAGATCGAAAGGAATACATTACGGGACGGCTTCATTAACTTAGGAATACCCTACTTCCCTAGAGGATCAATTTCACAGACCTGCCTTTCCTACAATGGCACTACAATAGCACCAGCTGGATTACATAAACATAACAATGGAACATTCACACCTTGGGGATTAAAAGTCTTCTGTTTGTCACCCGAGTTGCTCAGGCAAGGACTCGGGTTTTAGGTACCATGCAAGTTAATGCAGTCGTCCCCTAATGATGTTCAGCGTTTTAATAACAAATTAAAAACAAAAGATTCATTGTATGACCCGAAAGCAGACGGTAATATATTTTGTAACACTAAATCTTGACGTTGCAGAGACGTCATATTATGACTAGTGGAAACTTACATTGTGATCAACATAATGGTCTATCTGATCGAAAGGCGTGAATTTGCTGAAGCTGTCTTCATCTGGTGGAGTACTACACCAAAATTCCGTGCAACCATCAGGAACACCCATGTGAGCCATAACTCTATTGGGCAAATAAGAAAAAGAACACTATAAACACAATTCCGACGAATAAAATCTCAAAGTGTCTACTTACAAGAAATACATGTATCATAAATTGAATTGGCAGACTATACGTATGTTTGTGGACAATCTCTTGAATAAGATCATTCCAAATTGTAATTTTGTGTTCATGACGTAGACACTACATCTATCACAGTTCTCATTCGTTTCTAGGAGTCAACGCAAGAAACAAAAAAAACCACAAAATCCAGTATCAATACGCAATAAAAAAGTTCCCAGTCACTACACACAACAGTAACACATTAGAGAAATTGCATATCCTACCCTCGTTAAACTGTCTATATCATCCTATTTAAGGGGGCGCTGCACGCAACACAGTGCGTTTTGCTCAAAATTCACATTTTTGCAAATATTCATTAAATTTTAATTAATTTGTTGACCTAAGATTAAAATATTTGATTCGCCTTTAGCTCGTAAACCAGTCGTATGTTACGTAATAGAGAAGTGCTAATTAATACAAATGTATGCAAATCACCCAATTTTCTGACTTTTCTTTTCTCCCAATTTCAAGAATTCCAAAGACTTTCACTCCACTCTTGCTGGGTCAAATTTTCTGAAATTTTCATATTATGTTCTTTAAATGCTATATAACAAAACGACTATTTTGTTAGGCAACAATGAATAAGAGGCATTGTAATTTTGCTTATCATGCTTTTAATCACTTCTTTGAGTGTCAGTCTTTCAACCCATGCTATTTTAGAATGAGGGTAGATAATGCAAAACAAAATAGTCAGGTTTTTTTTCTATATATGCTCTTTTTTCAAGTGAAATATTACATTTCAGAAAAGTGTCAAGTTTTTTTACTTAAATTAACTTTTATCATTTATACCAAAATTAAGGTTTTTTACCCAAAATATATATTCCCTTCTTCCTGCGAGTCAACTATTGCTTTAACTGAACTTTAAAGTCTCTGGTTTGAAGAGAAATATTCCTTTGAAAAAAAACGGTGTTGGAAACGTGCAGCTCCACCTTAATTCTATTTGCATCATTAATGGCCCACATTGATATTTGATGGTCATATTGTGTCAGTTAATATCGTGTCATTAATAGACATCTTGACAGGTGAAAGCGTCTGGCCATGTCTTCTCAACCTGCTTACAACTTTTTTCCAGTGTTGTTTACTGCCGTATAGTATTATACCGTAGGCAATAAATCTAATTTCTGAAATTCGTAGAGAGGTGAAGTGTGTACATCCTTTCTTCTGCCTGAACCCCTTAATTCTACAAAAGGCAACGCAGCTTTCTTTCTGACAAAAACAAACCGACTTACAGATCTGCCATGACCCATACGTCGCGCTCTTGACACGCGCTGACCAACTCAGCCATATCTTGACTTGAACCAAAACTGGGGTTGATCGTGTAGATGTCTAGGGGCCATTTACCATGATAACCAGCAGAGTTACTCGAGTTCGTATTCAGCACAAACGGAGAGATAAGTATCGCATTTGCACCTGTAGCAATTGAAAAGGAAACAGAAGGCAAAACCTTTGAAAAACACAGAGAATTCAATGTGATTGTTTTACAAAGCTGCGGAAGATCATTTCACAGTGTACAGAAATTAGTACAGGCGAAGGGAAAACCTGACGTGACAAATATGTCTCGAGATAGGAGCTACGAATATTTTGATGCAAACGTTCAGTGACTAAAGGCAATAAAACAGGAAAGAAGGAACAGTGATAGATAGAAGATGGAACGTGCTACAAGAAATGTTTTGTGTTCATCAGTTCATATATTTGATACCATTATAAGCATAGTCTCTCTACGTTTGTTATTTCTATAACTAGAAATTCGCTTTACTGGAGAGCAATTATCAGTGATTATTTCAGCACCATGTTCAAATATTTTTTCCATTCTAGTTTTACATTTTTGATCTTTCTCAAGCACAAAATCTTTACAGAAAACGCTGAGTTTTTTATAGAAAACGATGTTTAAATGCTTAAACGGTATGGCTGTGATAATGCATTGCACTCACCCAAGTTTGTGATGTAATCAAGGTTTCTTTCAATTCCCTTCAAGGTACCGCCACAATATTGAGACGTACCTGTGCACTGAGTGACTGGTGATTCACTTGTGTGTGCAAAGCGATCTATAACGATCTAAACAGAAGGAAAACGAAGTAAGTTAACTCACAAAATGTTGGCTGAATTCATCTCATTTGAGGAAAACTTTTCATATAATAGCGACTTCGTCAGCTGGTGTTGTTCATTTTACATGGAAAAATACAGAATGGGAAACAGGAATGTCAAAACTTTGTGATTTTCAAGAATATTGTACTGGCATAAAATGACAAGCAAACCATCCGTGAATAATAAATCTCTAACGTTTTGCCTGTAGCAAACATTTCTGATACAACATAGCAAAAACGTGTGAAAAATTTCATGGAGACGTAGTCGAGTGATGGCGCTGTTTTGTTCCTTCATTATCATAGGACCGCAGAACGCGATGAAATATCGTTATGTACTAGTATGTCCGAACAAAGAAATACATAAATATATATTTGTTATTATATTAAAGCTTTGTCAATACCAGTGACTTTGTGACATCATCCCTCGGATTATACTGACAATGTATCCGATTTTTCGACATTCTAACCTCGGATGTTTTTGCATTAACAGATTCCCAGGCATTGCAAAAGCTATAAAATAAGCAATAATTTACACCCTCCCGGCCCATAATGGACTCAAACAAATTTTTAAGCGTACTCGTACATTATGTGTGGAAAGTTTCCGTTTGTCCATGATGGTCGGGGGAGGGGGGTACATTTTTGCTTAATTATGGCGAGCTTGTAGGATGACAGTTGACCGGGAATTGTGAGAATGTCGGATTTAAACAACACATTGCATACACGCTTTTTTCGATTTCTGAAGGGAAGCTGACGAACTTGTGCGAAAAACGTTTTTTACAAGTTTAACGTGATGTGTGGCGGCGTTTTTTTCAAGTGCTGGCTGGAACTATCGGTGAGCAATTTTTAGGATCAGCGGGACCCAGGTAGAGACCCATCGGAGATTTTGTGCGGTCGATGTTAGTTTCCACAGTTTTTGTATGCTTGCTAGCTACTAGAATGCGAAAATAGGGAAAAATCACTCATAAACGAAACAGAACTGCTAAATAAATGTCAGTACTACGGGTGTCTACTACTAGTAAGTGTACGGCCGCATACACGTAGCCCTTCTTTCACCGTAGTGTTTTATTTTCCATTTACCGAGAAGCCAGACCGGCACATTGTGTCAGCCAGTGAGGTAACACAAGCTTGCACTCTGGCTTCCTCGACACAATCATTGAAAACATAAATAGAACCGAAAAAATCTGCTAAGTTAACCGGTGAGGACCGAGAAAGAGCTGAAAGAGTCTACGTGCACGCTCATGCTGTACGCTGGTTGCCATGTTAGATTTAACACATAAACGTCGCTGCATAGTCAACTTCAACGAGACGTGTTTCAAAAACAGAGGCTTAAGCCACTGAGATTTTTTCAGATCGTATGGACCTACTCAAGATACGTCCCCTCCTCACTTCTCATGGAAATTTGACTGTGGCCATGCTTTTGTGGTAGTGTTGAGTGAACGGCATTTTCGATCGCTCGAAAACCATGAAAATATGGCAAACGCAAAAGCGAATCGATTAAATACTACAAAAAATTATCAGCGAACACTAACCAAGAGTACAATTCAGCCGCTAACTGGAAATAGGACGGAATCTAAACGAAGTCTGAGATATCTGCGGATAAAATTCTGGCGAAAAATGCCATAACCGTCACTCACTCACTGACGGGGCGCTGTTCGAATTTGAAAGAAATTCCTAATTATGCATGCAAATGAAGTACCCTCCTTTCAGACTGTATTGGCTTTATCAAGACGATGGGGCAATTGTAGGATTTAATTAAGATAAATGACTTTCATGGATTGAGTCTTATAGCAAAGAGTAAGGACAAGTGAAACAACTGATGCAGTAAGTATGATAGGGAATTTACAAGACTTAAGGAAGTTGCGAACAGCTTGCATGGACTGATTTGTTCATAATTCCTCACAATTTATAAAATAAAGGATAATACGAATTCATAGATTTGTAAGGGATTTTTGGGTTGTCTGGAGTTCCACATATGATAAGGTCGTAAATCAAGATAAAAGAAACTACGACACTCGCTGAGCGCATGATAAGGTATGTAAATTCACACAACGAGGAGGTACTTTAGTGATTTATGGAGTCAAGTGGCCGGAGCACCAGTCGCTGATAAGTTTGTCGAAATCCAACAGTAACTTATTTGATGTATAATATTCCATGTCAAACTTTGGCAGAGAATCACAAAAGCCTGAGCAACATTTTTTATCAAAGTCTAGTCACTCGAAAACGACCCGAGAATTGCACATTATAGTCGTGTAGAGACAACTGAATATGACAAAGGCGAGGAAATGGACAAGTGAGAGGTTTCAAGTTCTCGTTGGGGGGGGGGGGTGAGTAATGATAAGAAAGCGTGGGTTTGAGTAACTGGTAGCGTTCAACGATTCGGCGTGCTCTTTATGAACCGAACAGAATGAAACGGAGTGTTTTAAGTCGAACACCATACATTTGTAACGCCCCTCCCTGTGGGGATTTTATCTCGAAGCGTCCCTCACGTGGCCAAGGTGTGTGAAGGTCATTGACTCAGATCATACGAGAAGCAGATAAGAGATAGTGTGATAGTTTAATTAATTATTGGTTAAGATTTCAATGAGAACAATCGAGAACGGGATATTCCATGGTGTGATTTTATTAAATCTTACGAAACAATCAAAGACTGGCGGGAAAATTACCATGTGATAACTTTTGTAATTATGTAAGTCTTGAGATGTATTTAACTATGTAGAGAGCTTAGACTAGAGACACTTGAGATCAGACCTTTGACGGCGAACGACACGGTCGCTATCTTGAAATAAAATACAAGGTTGTGTTACAATCTACATCTTAGTGTGTCAGCTTCAGTTACTAAAAGCATTACGATCCAGACTGGTACGTCAACTCGTAATTGCCCTAACTACGAGCGCGATAAATTGGTGGAGAATCCGGGTATACTGAAGCAGCACGGCTGTAGGATTCTGAGATCTGGTTGTGGAGTCAACGGACGACGTGCATGGGAGATGGCAGACCGGGATGAAGGACCACTAAACCGGCAGTACGAGCGACTGTATGGTGATATTTAGCGGTTGATCGAATATGCTTCGCAGCGGATGGAGGTGAACTCTGACCGGAGAGACGAGGGCGGCTTGCAGACATGGGCGTCCGAGGTAGCCAATGTGACATTATTAATGTGGGTGCTAACGTCATGCGTCGAAGTTACACTGGACTAGAGAGTGATTGTCTACAAAAATGGCTGAGGAAGTTTGAAATGTTTGTGAGACTAGAACAAGAACGCCAAGCCAACGTCGGCGATGCTTGTGGTTCACCTTCCAGTCGGCTTTGTAATACACGGACTGATTACGTGACAAATGAATTGACAATCATAAGAAACAGAATTTCGGAATACACCCACCCATAAAGTGCGACGACAACGTACAAGATGCATGACTTTTCAGTTTTGTTGACTGTATTTTCTGGTATTTTGGATACCGCTCTTTTATTAGGATAATACTCTAGACTTGTATGCAAGCGAGACGTCTTTCTTTTTCGAAGTGGTTTTTTGTTTGTTTGTTTTGTTTGTTTTTTTGTTTTGTTTTTTTTGATGAAGTGTTGAAGTTATGTTGATGTCGAAGAGATACGCGTATTGGAGTTTTGGATGCTTTGTTGTTATCTCCCCTCAGTTGGTTTGGAATGCCAATGCTTGTGATCCGTAAGTGATACAATGGTCCTTAGATTTGACTGAATGGCTTGAGGAATTGAGTTTTTGGAGATGAAGCGATATAGAGGTTTATCGCGTTAATTTTTTTGGAGTTTTGAAGTTGTTTGATGATGTTTTGTGTTGATGTTTTGCTTTTTATGTTTTATGAAGATTTTTGAAGATAGAACGAGCCCGTATTTTGGCACTGAAGTTGCTATTGCTACAGTCTAGTGATGCCTATCGGTCGTTTCTATGGTTACCCTAAACCTTTGACCGTGATATCACAATACACCGAGCAAAATTACCTCATCCTTCTCAATATCCACCACCTTCCAGTTCACTCCCCTTTCAGACAAATTAAACAAAATTATAACTGATACATGGCACAATTTTCGAATGATTTTCAGTCGATTTTCTTGTATTTTATGTAGAATAGTTGAACTTTGAGTTTGTAATTGGACGTATATTTAGTGATTTTATTAGTATTTCTGTAAGTATTTAAGATGCGTTAATGTTAGTCTGTAATTTTCTAGGTGCACAAACGATGACACTTCACTCTAGCTTGTAAAATATGTGATTTATGCGTATTTTAACCACACTACCTTACAATTAATGTATTTTTTAACTTTAAGTAGATTGTAATTGTCAGCTATCGCCATGCTTCGTCACTCGTTTTGACCAGCGAGGACGCTGGTTATAAAAAGGTGGGAGAGTGTAACGCCCCTCCCTGTAGAGATTTTATCTCGAAGCGTCCCTCACGTGGCCAAGGCGTGTGAAGGTCATTGACTCAGACCGTACGAGAAGCAGATAAGAGACAGTGTGATAGTTTAATTAATTATTGGTTAAGATTTCAATGAGAACAATCGAGAACAGGATATTCCATTGTGTGATCTTATTTAATCTTACGAAACAATCAAAGACTGACGGGAAAATTACCACGTGATAACTTTTGTAATTATGTAAGTTTGAAGATATATTTAACTTTGTAGAGAGCTTAGACTAGAGACTAGAGACACTTGAGATCAGACTTTTGACGGTGAACGACACGGTCGCTATCTTGTAATAAAATACAAGGTTGTGTCACAATCTATATCTTAGTGTGTCAGCTTAAGTTACTGAAAGCATTACGATCCAGACTGGTACCTCAACTCGTAATTCCCCTTAATACGAGCGTGAAACATTATTTACTAAGAGATTATAAACGGCAAGCGAGGGTACTTGGTTGCGGATATAAGACCTCTGGGGTGAAAATTAGCATATTTGGCGGAAAATTATCATCGAGCGAAACGAGGTGATTATTTCCCACCGAATGTGCTAATTTTCACCCCAGAGGTCATATATCCGCAACAAAATACCCGAGCGCGCCGTTTAATAACCTCATGTGTGAGGCTGGGCGCTCCTGAACTCTCGCTCCAGCTTCGGTCCTAAATAACGACATTGTCCACTTGTATTTAGCTGTAGCATATTATTTCACATTATTTTTAATGTAAAACTTTTCCTGGATAACAAATGTCACAGCGCATCGTCTGGTAATATTTGCAAACTTCTTTCGTAGTCGCCGGCACATTCTAGAGTAGTATAACTACTCGGTGCACATGTTCAAAACTACACCCAAGTCCTAACTGACATTTTGACAGCATATCCACTCAGAAATTCTTTAGTTTGAAAACTGTCGTTCCATTGAAACAAGTGGTCCTTCAAAACACTTAGTTTCTTATATAGGATAACTTGGCGATGAACGAAGTTGAAAATTTGATATTTTTCAGGAATAACGTCATTTCATCGTTCACTTAGAGATCACCAAAGAAAATACTTTACGTGTAATCTGAATGTAAGATTTCAAACTTATTCTAGACGGTTAAGAATGGTTAAATTCGTTTCGATATCTCACCCCTTATCCATTTTAAAATCCCGCTTTTTTTGTTCCACCAGAATTAAGCTGAGCACTGTTCAATTTCCTTCAGGAATTGCTCCATGCCCTATTCTTATATCATCGTCTTTCAAATTGACTTTTTATCAAGAAATTTCTGACAACTTGCCTGATACACAACCCGTGTCTTCCATTCCTCAGCAGTCCTGCCAACACAACACGAGACAAAACACACAAGCAGAGCGATGCTGGGGACTAACATAATTCGCATTATCCCGCAGGCCATGCTTGACTCTTTGTCGCACCGCTCTAATATCTTATGATAGTAACGCCAGTTTCCCCAAGTTTTATACACGCTTGTTGAAAATCTGACTTTAGTTCATTTACGTAACCTCGGACTCTGGATGCTCTTCAAGTCTACAGTAACGAGTGGCCAATCAAAACTGTTCGAAATAAATTTGTAAGTGTCAACTGATAACTCCGGTATATCGTATAAAACTTAAGAAGTATATCATCGAAAGGATGTTCCCTAATTACAGTTAGTAATTATAGGTTCTTTTATGATCACTCAATCGTGAACGAGGGTAAGTAATTAGCATATGCTTGGTGATTGACTGTGAGAGAAAGAAAAGTGAAAATGTTACAGTATCTTGACATGTACAAATATTTTTCTACCTTTGAGAAAGACAAACAACTAACCAAGGCGTGCCGACTAATGTCTTCGATTTCATTTATATTTGGACGGTTTACTTGCTTCTTGTGTAATTTCAAAATATAATTTAACGTTTTCTTGAACAAAGATTTGACTTTAACTGAAGTTGTAAAGATACAATCGCAAACGGAAATGTACACACTCACACATGACGTGATCTGACCCAGAGCGTAGCAAACATTTTTTGAAAAGGACATTACCGTGTTTACTCAACGTCAAGATATGTTAAAACTTGCAACCTGAAAATAAATTGTCAGTGGGGCAAAGTTTTAAATCGACTATTCCATCTGTGAGGCTGAGTGAATGTTTCTCTCTTGAATATGTTCCAAATTTTGTTTAACTGGGCCATATTTTTACATGTGAATTACGTGCCGACGAAGACATTCTAAGGCAACATATGGTTTCGTTTAATCTGTCTAAAACTGGGGTCAAATATATATGTATTGTCACTCATTCATTCAGTATCTTTCAAAATTCCAAACAATATAAGTAGTATCTCATATCAAACAGAATTCAAAAAAATGGCCGACTTTGTCCCTTTAATGTATGATTTCAAACATATTCCAGACGGTTAACAATGGCTAATCTCACCCATTATCCAGTTTAATACTCCGTTTTCTTGTTCCACCAGAATTAAGTTGAGCCTGGTCAATTTCCTTCAGTAATTGCTCCTTGCCCTAATCTTGTATCATCGTCTTTCAAATTGACTTTTTATCAAGAAATTTCTGACAACTTGCCTGATATACAACCCGTGTCTTCCATTCCTCAGCAGTCCTGCCGACACAACACGAGACAAAACACACAAATAGAGCGATGCTGGGGACTAACATAATTCGCATTATCCCACAGGTCATGTTTGACTCTTTGTCACACCGCTCAAATATCTTATGGTAGTTACACCAGTTTCCCCAAGTTTTATACACGCTCGTTGAAAATCTGACTTTTAGTTCCTTTATGTAACCTCGGACTCTCGATGTTCTTTAAGTCTATAGTAATGATAGGCCCATCAAAAACTATTCGAAATACATTTGTAAGTGTCGACTGATAAGTCCGGCATATTGTATAAAACTTAAGAAGTATATCACCGAAAAATGTTCTTTCAATTACGGTTAGTAATTATAAGTTCTTTTATGATGACACAGTCGTGAACGAGGGTAACTAATTAGCATATGCTGGGTGATAGACTGTAAGAGGAAGCAAAGTAAAAATGTTATAGAATCTTGTCTCTGCAAATATGTATATTTTTCTATTTTTGAGAAAGACAAACAAATAACAAAGGCGTGCTGATTGATCTATTCGATTTCATTTATATTTGGACGGTTTACTTCCTTCTTGTGTAATTTCAAAATATAACTTCACATTTCCTTGAACACAGATTTGCCTTTAACTGAATAGTAAAGATACAATCGTAAACGGAAATTTACAGAGTCAAGGATGGCGTTATCTGACCTAGGGCGTAGCAAGCATGTTTGAAAATGACATTACCGTGTTAACTCAACGTCAAGATATGTTAAATCTTGCAACCTGACAATAAATTGTCAGTGGGTCAAAGTTTTAAATCGACTTTTCCATCAATCAAGCTGAGTGATGTTTCTCTTGAATTAATTCAAATGTTTGTTAACCTTGGTAATATTTTCACATGTGAATCACGTTACGAGAAGACATTCTTACGCAACGTAGAGCTCTGTGTGGGAGGGCTAATATGCTTCACAGAAAGTTTTACTTCCGTCCTGATGATGTTAAATCTCGTCTTTTTCATGCGTTTTGTAATTACATTGTATTACTTGTGGTACTTAATGTCAGCGCTGTTCGTAGTTGAATTGTATGTCACAACAATGCATTTTGTAGACTATCCAAGAAACACTGGTGGTCCTAACGTGTTTCTTAATCATTCAGTCAATTATTTCTCAGTTTTAAGAAGAAGAACAGCGTACAATGTCAGAACTAATAATGCTTTGATTAATCGAGTTGTTGCAAGTGACATTCGTTTTAACGGATTTCAAGCCCCCTGGATAAATATTTTACACTAAGTGTTATTGTATGTTTAATGTTTGATTATATGACGTTTTTAGGATTATTATTTTTCTATTCATTATGGACGATTTTAAGTGAGAAATAAAGTTATAAATTAAATTAAAGTGAAGTGATCGTCGTTTGGATACGAAAACAAATCACGAGTGTTATTGGATCCGTGAGGCAACCAAAGGAGGTAAGATTAAGGTGATAATGGATGTGGGATGTTTAATTGTGGCGGTTTATTTGACATTCTCAGTGTTTACAATGCGTCACGCTCGACCTAACTGGAGCATGGAGGTGGTCGGAAGTACACCGTTGGCGCCGCTGAAGAACACTGAACTACAACCTCCCTAATGCAATAATCTGTGCCATCCTGGAGTGCCTTTCATGATGTGGAAATACCGACATACTCCCTAAGAGAGTGCTGAAACAAACAACTGTTTAGTGAGGGCCTTGTATTACTCAGTGTCGCCGACTTTGTTTTAAGAAATCCGCTGTTTCAACAAAGGACCATAAAATAATGAGACCATTCGGATCTAAGCAGTGGCATAAGGGGATTGCCAAATGTGTATTCGCTGGATACTTTTGTAAGCCGGTGTAATATTACAGTGAAACCGGACGTTTTAACGACAAATGCCGACTAAATTCCGTAAATATAAGAAGGACACTTTAGTAGTGAAAGTCGAGAAATCTGAGACGTGGTTTTCAGGATGAATTAAACTTAAGATTTTATTGACTCGTTCCTGTTTCGAGTCTGACACGACAGTTAGGTCAGCAGAGATAAGTAGCATCCATAAGCAGTACCAGGCACAGAGAATGTGCAGGCTGTACAGTTGTGCTGCATACCGAATAGACACACCGAAGAATGAAATTGTTAACATTACAAATTATTATGTCAAGAAGTTGTTGTCGTAGACATCAAGCACTACAAATGTGTCATAGTAAGTGAGGCGCATGCGCAGGCGTATACTAAAGTACATATAGTTTTATTTCTTCGCCTTTTGCAATTTTGCCAAACCAGCAACTCGTCTACGAAGCCTCTCACTTCTTCGTAAGGGAGGTCCAGTCATTATGCGACGGGTCAGGCTTGGAGAGCTAGGGAGGGTCATTTTTAAACCAGCCGTTGGGGAGGGTCACATTCAGCAAACTTAGCCTGGGGAGGGTCATATTTACTAAATTTATAATCAGTGTAAATTTTCAATATGTTGTTTACAGAATTTAAAAACTTGACTGTTCACAATCATCTACTTATATTTGCTTGACTATTGATACGAACGTGTTTAACTAGAGTAGGGTGGTTAGAAGTACATATAAATGTACAACAAATACGATAGTGGAATTTCACTCAAAAATGTCAATTCACGGCACATAGGAGTGCAAGGGGCATATATATCGTACAAATTTAAACGGCTAGCGTGCGCTCAATAAAAATTATACTATCTTTTTGGTAAGTGGAAGATAGTGTGTTGTAAATATGAAAATCAAGACCAAATTCAAAAGAAACAGCAAATGATAGAGAGCACAAAAGAGTACACAATGAAGTTTATGCGCGCGACAAAAGCAGTTCTGGTAAGCAGTTCTGGTTATTTTACATGATGGCAGACCCCCGATTTCCCGCGGCCTAGCTACCTTGTAATGACTTAAAGCTTCCTAACTTCGCCTGGCACTCTATGTGTACGAGTGATTGGTTTTGTGTGTTGCTTCTGAAAGCAATCAGAAAAAAACTGTATCAATTATTGACAATATGGCAGCAGAGCCTGCATCATCCCTATTTTTTTTAATAATTTGGTCCCACATGCCGAAGAAACGGCTCTGGACAAAGAGACGGACGGAAGAGCGAATCATAGACGGACGGATAAAATGCACGGACAGGAACCAAATCTTTAAGTACCCATAGGTGCAAACTAAAAAACTGATTGTATCGGATAATTCCATCACATCAACAATAACAGATACGTCTTTTTGTGTGACGTGTACCATACAATAAGCGTAATGAAGCCATTGCAAATATGAATTAATGGTCATGACCATTAATTTATTCTTGCGATGGTTTCATTTAATCTGTCTAAAATCGGGATCAAATATACATTGTATGGTCACCAATTCATTCAGTATCTTCCAAAATTCCAAACAATATAAGTAGTATCTCATATCAAACAGAATTCATAAAAATGGCCGACTTTGTCCCTTTAATGTAGGATTTCATACATATTCCAGACGGTTAACAATGGCTAATCTCACCCAATATCCAGTTTAATACTCCGTTTTTTTGTTCCACCAGGATTAAGTTGAGCCTGTTTAATTTCCTTCAGTAATTGCTCCTTGCCCTAATCTTGTATCATCGTCTTTCAAATTGACTTTTTATTAAGAAATTTCTGACAACTTGCCTGATACACAACCCTTGTCTTCCATTCCTCAGCAGTCCTGCCAACACAATACGAGACAAAACACACAAGCAGAGCGATGCTGGGGACTAACATAATTCGCATTATCCCACAGGTCATGTTTGACTCTTTGTCGCACCGCTTAATTAACTTATGGTAGTAACGCCAGTTTCCCCAAGTTTTATACACGCTCGTTGAAAATCTGACTTTTAGTTCCTTTATGTAACCTCGGACTCTCGATGTTCTTTAAGTCTATAGTAATGATAGGCCCATCAAAAACTATTCGAAATACATTTGTAAGTGTCAACTGATAACTGTGGCATATTGTATAAAACTTAAGAAGTATATCACCGAAAAATGTTCTTTTAATTACGGTTAGTAATTATAAGTTCTTTTATGATGACACAGTCGTGAACGAGGGTAAGTAATTAGCATATGCTGGGTGAGAGACTGTGAGAGGAAGCAAAGTAAAAATGTTATAGAATCTTGTCTCTGCAAATATGTATATTTTTCTATTTTTGAGAAAGACAAACAAACAACAAAGGCGTGCTGATTGATCTATTCGATTTTATTTATATTTGGACGGTTTACTTCCTTATTGTGTAATTTCAAAATATAACTTCGCAGTTTCTTGAACAAAGATTTACCTTTAACTGAAGTTGTAAAGATACAATCACAAACGGAAATTTACAGAGTCAAGGATGGCGTGATCTGACCTAGGGTGTAGCAAGCATGTTTGAAAATGACATTACCGTGTTAACTCAACGTCAAGATATGTTACAACTTGCAACCTGAAAATAAATTGTCAGTGGGTCAAAGTTTTAAATCGACTTTTCAATCAATCAAGCTGAGTGATGTTTCTCCTGAATTAATTCAAAAGCTTGTTAACCTTGGTAATATTTTCACATGTGAATTACGTGACGAGAAGACATTCTTACGCAACGTAGAGCTCTGTGTGGCATGGCTAATATGCTTCTTAGAAAATTTTACTTCCGTCCTGATGATGTTAAATCTCGTAGTTTTCATGCGTTTTGTAATTACATTGTATTACTTGTGGTACTTAATGTCAGCGCTGTTCGTAGTTGAATTGTATGTCACAACAATGCATTTTGTAGACTATCCAAGAAACACTGGTGTCCCGAAGGTGTTTCTTAATCATTCAGTCAATTATTTCTCAGTTTTAAGAAGAAGAGCAGCGTACAATGTCAGAACTAATAATGCTTTGATTAGTTGAGTTGTTGCCAGTGACTTACGTTTTAACGGATTTCAAACCCCGCTTGGTAAAAATTTTGCATTAAGTTATATTGTGCGTTAAATGTTTGATTTTATGTCTTTTTTTAGGATTATTATTTTTCTATTTATTATGGACATTTTTAAATGAGAAATAAAGTTATAAATTAAATTAAAGTGAAATGATCGTCGTTTGAAAACGAAAACAAATCACGAGTGTTATTGGATCTGTGAGGCAACCAAAGGAGGTAGGATTAAGGTGATAGGGGGTGTGGGATGTTTAATTTTGGCGGTTTATTTGACATTTTCAGTGTTTACGATGCGTCACGCTCGCCCTAACTAGAGCATGGAGGTGGTCGGAAGTACACCGTTGGCACCGCTGAAGAACACTGAACTACAACCTCCCTAATGAAATAATCTGTGCCAACCTGGAGTGCCTTTCATGATGTGGAAATACCGACATACTCCCTAAGAGAGTACTCAAACAATTACTACTGTTTAGTGAGGGCCCTGTGTTAATCGCCAACTTTATTTTCGTAAATCCGCTGTTTCAACAAAGCAGCATAAAATAATGAGACCATTTGGATCTGAGCAGTGGCATAAGGGGAGTCCCGAATGTGTATTCGCTGGATAATTTTGTAAGCCGGTGTAATATTACAGTGAAACCGGACTTTTTAACGACAAATGCCGACTAAAGTCCGTAAATATAAGAAGGACACTTTAGTAGTGAAAGTCGAGAAATCTGAGACGTGGTTTTCAGGATGAATTAAACTTATGATTTTATTGACTCGTTCCTGTTTCGATTCTGACACGACAGTTAGGTCAGAAGAGATAAGAAGTATCCATAAGCAGTACCAGGCACAGAGAATGTGCAGGCTGTACAGTTGTGCTACATACCGAATAGACACATCGAAGAATGAAATTGTCAACATTATAAATTATTATGTCAAGAAGTTGTTGTCGTAGACATCAAGCACTACAAATGTGTCATAGTAAGTGAGGCGCATGCGCAGGCGTATACTAAAGTACATATAGTTTTATTTCTTCGCCTTTTGCAATTTTGAAAAAGCAGCAACTCGTCTACGAAGCCTCTCACTTCTTTGTAAGGAAGGTCCAGTCATTATGCGACGGGTCAGGCTTGGAGAATTAGGGATTGTCATTTTTAAACCTGCCTTTGGGGAGGGTCACATTCAGCAAACTTAGCCTGGGGAGCGTCATATTTATAAATTTATAATCAGTGTAAATTTTCAATTTTTTGTTTACATAATTTAAAAACTTGTCTGTTCACAATTATCTACTTATATTTGCTTGATTATTGATACGAACGTGTTTAACTAGAGTATGGTGGTTAGAAGTACATAAATTCAAAACAAATACGATAATGGAATTTCACTCAAAAATGTCAATTCACGGCACATGGGAGAGCTAGGGGCATATATATCGTACAAATATTAAACGACTAGCGTGCGCTCAATAATAATTATACTATCTTTTTGGTAAGAACAAGACATTGTGTGCTGTAAATATGAAAAACAAGACCAAATTCAAAAGAAACAGCAAATGATGGAGAGCACAAAAGTGTACACAATGAAGTTTATGCGCGCGACAAAAGCAGTTCTGGTAAGCAGTTCTGGTTATTTTACATGATGGAAGACCCCTGATTTCCCGCGGCATAGCAACCTTGTAATGACTTAAAGCTTCCTAACTTCGCCTGGCACTCTATGTGTACAAGTGATTGGTTTTGTGTGTTGCTTCTGAAAGCAATCAGAAAAAAACTGTATCAATTATTGACAATATGGCAGCAGAGCCTGCGTCATCCCTATTTTTTTTTAATAATTTGGTCCACACATGCCGAAGAAACGGCTCTGGACAAAGAGACGGATGGGAGAGCGGATCATAGACGGACGGATAAAATGCACGGACGGGAACCAAATCTTTAAGTACCCACAGGTGTAACCGTATCTATTGATTACCATTACGTGATATCTTTGTCGATGATGCAAACCCTTCATTCAAGTTTCCTGGTTATCTGTCTATTTTCTCTGAGTGTCATGAAAATCGAGATGACTTACCTGATAAACGACCCTTGATTTCCATTCCTCCGCTGTTCTTCCATTTGAATATGAAGCGAAGACCGTAAGGAGAGACAGACTCATGGGCACAAGAATGCTCATGGTTTGACAAACCATGCCTGAATTTCTGCCACAAAACTTCAACACGTGGTAAACACGCCTTGTTACTTCTAAAGTAACTTACTGAATGATATTTGATGTTATGAGTTCATCTTTAAAATTATCATCCCTTTCTCTGTAGCCTCTAGTCAATGTATCACTTTTGGTTGCGATGATTTTTCCCAAAAACTGTTCCGGTTTACTTCTCGTCTTCTGAAAACTGTTCTACCAAGTTGTTTAGTTGATCAGATGTGCAGTTTTGAGGTTTTTCTGTGATTTGCCGATTTAAAATTTGCAAGTTTTTTTTAAGAAGTCTGAACGAGGTTGTGTATTTAGCATGCTTATCAACAAACGGGGAAGTAACGTGTCTAAATACTTCAACGCTTTGACATGTTTTAACAAATTACATATTACCTACTGGTATACAGCAAGAATTAATACCATGATCTACTTTCATAAAGCAGAACAAAAAGCGATGCGACCCTTCGTTGTCTTTTAACGTACGCATTTCGACTACGTTGCTGCTATGATAACAACGGGTCAGGCCGGGTTCCTATGACTTTTGGGAAATTACTAGATTTGACATAGCCAATTTAACAATATCCTCACATTCCTATATATTTCTCTAATTGTCGACTATATTACGCCTCAAAACAAATTAAAGGAACATTATTTGAAAGGGGTTTTTCTTGTAATCCTGCTAAAAACTGCTCTACGAAGTATTAAGTGTGTGCTTTTTCGAGTTTGAGAGAGGTTTGTCAGTTTCATAATGATTCAATTTTGGAAACAGATACATGAGCTCAACTTGAGGCAAATGAATATGCTGTGACAATTTCATTTATACGGGCTACAATTTACATATTAGGTACATCAGACGATTTAAATTGATTAATATTCGGTTATTTTGATGAACTTAACCGATCTGAGGCACCAATTTGTGGTCTTTAAGTCACTTCAGACCTGATTTCTGCTGAACGCTTGCTCGGCAACTACAGTGACTGTCGCAACGGATTCTCCCAATCACTTCGGCAGGCACAACCTCTGGAGTCGGATGACATCAATGGACGCCTACATGTACGGTGAAAATACGCAGCAATCGATTGAGGGGGCGAAATGATGAACGACAATTTTAAAATTGTTCTATGTATCATTTCTGTAGACATGCGGATCCATAATGTGGCAGTAGTTGCATATTTTCAACACATTTTCGTAAATGATTTCTGACATTGATTAATGTACAACCGATTCACTGACATATTGATTGAAACATACTTTTATTAGTAATGTCCATGGTGCAATATCAAATAGAGACTTATGAACTGAATTAGTGTTATCCACAGAACTCAAAAGAGCACATTCTAGAGTTGCAACTCAAAACACGTTTAAACCATTGGGTTTTATCTACATATGCTGTATGAATGTTGATGCTCACTGTGAAGGGAAGACTCCACACAGAAAAGCTGCAAAGACATAATACTTAAATAGAAGAATGAATCAGCTCTCTATTAGCGTAGAATGCATACAAGCAACTCCACATTCGATCGATATGTTTCAGAGGTGAGAGCTAACGTATCGTAATATTTTCTATACTAGATACAGCGTGTCATGACAGATCCATTTGATCACATGATACGGATACCAACAAGTCCACTTGAGTGAAATGAAACTTGTCAAACATCTGTCAAACCAAATGCTTGATATTAGGAGTTCTTACATACACAATCCGCGGAAGGATATAATATCACAGCAGCATCGCAATTAGCGTAAGAATACAACATCACAATGGCGTAATAATCGCGCATATATTCCCTGATAACATGCACGTCTTGGTAGACTCGTTCCACAGCTAACAGTGTCTTAGAAACGTGAATTTTAGCTCACTGCTCATAACAGTGAGAACATTGTCTTAATGTTGCGTGATATGATGTGATGTGATGTGATTGGATGTGATTTTATATGCAAATTATGTATAATGTCTACATTAAACATATAACACGGGAACCTTTCGAATTGCTGATTACAATAACGTACGAGAAAACTCTCACAAGTACGCAACCCATTTTATTCAAACAGCAACATTTTTATACAAATGCAGCTTGCAGGATAATTACAACTTTTATTTTTATTTTGTTAAAATGTACATAAACGGTACAGGCAAGTTTGCATTTTGATGAAGAAAATGCGAAAGCGTCACAGTTCGATTCGAAACATTTCAATTGAAATCTCTATGCATTTAGGTTTATATTTTGTGTTCCTGTGAAAAAGGAGAGAAAAAGTAAAGTGTATGTTGCTCACAACTTACAAATATGTCTCCTAGCCTCATATGTCTAAAAAATATGAACTACTAACCGAGGAAACAAGTTCTCGTTGACTGCAGTGTAACACAAAGTAGTTTCCGCAGACAACGTAACGGAAACACAGTAATAGCTTCATATCTTCCTTCCGTTGAAAGACTAATATATGTGCATATTACAATCAAATTGTAAAGAAATTGTAAGGAAGTGTTCTGCTGTTCCGAATCAGGATTCAGGATTAAGGGGAACTTCAGACCACAGTACGCGTAGATGGAGTTAAAATATAGATCAGGTGACACAGGAATTAACGTTACGCTCGAAACTTTATTTCCAAAGGTCAGCCTGATGGCTGCCTGGGGCAACTCTTAGCTCCGAGAGCCTGGAGGTATGCTCACTCCAAGGCCCCCCAAAGTCTAACTCTCAAATTTACAATACTTTGTCGACAAGAAAACTTGCCAACGCTAGTTTCACAATGATTAATACGTAGTATGCATGAGACATGTCATAACACCATTGTTTTGAATCCAAGCTGTGAAAATATGAAAAGTGGTGCTTAACGGCTACAGTTCTGATAAAAGTTCGACTACATTGTCTTTCTATTGTCCAACCTTGCGTGAGACATTCCATGCATAATCATAGGAATTCACGAGACACGCGGGTGCCTGGAATGGCGCTGCCATTGAATTTAAACAAAAGAGACTTGAAAATGTAAATTGTCGCCAATTTTGAAGAATTACACCTTCGGTAAATCGTGGGAATTCAAGCCCAAGTGGCGAAATGTTGAAATTTGGCGAATTACTAGAATGTTGATTTTGTAACCGGTATAAATTATAGAAACATGAAATTACCATGGTTTCAACTGTTTGATAATAGGTGGAGCCATAGAAGATAAACCTAATCAAGATATTTCCATTTATTGAAATCTTGTTTATAAATGTAATGGCCGATGGATGCCGAAGTAATTGAGTTGATGTGAAGATGCTGTTGATCTTGGTTTTATATTATTTGATCTAAATAATTGGTTTTTAATTGATTTCATTCGACTACTTGATTCTATTTGCTTTTATTGTTGCAATATACGTACAAAATAAAAAATACAAGTACAAAAATTATGCTGGGTCAGCTCTACAAAAGTCAAGATCTTAGATACTGAAGTGATTCAGGATCTAAAGTTTACATTTCATAGTACGCCTGGGTTAATCGTCAACATCATTCTCTAGACGGGGGAAATCAATATCTTGTGAATATATGGTAGAAGATGGCACCAACTGCCATTAAAAAGACAAGGCCTTGACTTAGATTTGATCCTCCACTGTAGATTTTTGGTCCATGGTTCTCAAGGGTCACGTAGAATGTACCGTTGTCCTGCACTGTAACGGTGTCAGTAGGGTCAAAGATATTTGTCAACACTGGAATAAATAAACATAAATAGTTGAGGTTGCGATGACTCCTACGAGATAAAACGATACAAAATGATTTACTTTTGTTTTGTTAACGCTCTCGAGAAGACTCCGTATGACCAAGTTGACTTGCAATCAATGCGTCATGTTATGATTTATGAACTACAGTCTAAAGACACGTGGTAGGGGGCTTTGTTTTATAGTAACACATACAAAATACACTTACTCCAAGTGGAAATTAACGTTTTAACAGCACCATAACCTTCCTCTATTGAGGTCGCTTAGACATGCAAAATCCAGATTGTTGCTTCATTCTTTACTCCTGCCATTTTCAACCTAGGTGACATTTCGATATATTAAATACAGCACAAGTCCAAAACCTCAACTTACCAGTTTCCTTTTCAAAAGGATGACGCCTTATCAGATGTCCGTCAGGTGGCGAGTTATAACGGCCATTAGTGATGATAACGAATGTCTAAATGAGAGGAAAACAAGGCTCTCATTGTATCATGAAAGACAGAACTGAATCACAATCACCTACATGTTATGGTGCAGTTAGAAGCTAGCTAAATTACGTCAAAAGATGTTGTTATTAAGGGTAGTATGCGTCTCGAATTTGAAAGACTGAAACTTTTGCTTAAACTATCCTCTAGAATAGGATACTTCTAACCATGCAATCATTTTCAAAATCATGAATATAAATTAGGCGTCACAGTGCAAATTTTGGTACAAAGATGAAAAATTATCCCAAATTTACCGAGATTTGAAAAAACTAAGGCGGTGAAAATTTGTCTTTCTCGAATAGCTTTAGATTAAGCCCCCACAAGCGGTAGATCAGAAAAGGTGCGAGCCGAACGTATGTCATCGAGGCGCATTCTACCATAGGGAACATAACATGCGTGTTCGGTCAACGATCACTTGAACATATCACAAACAGATTGAAACTTCTTTTCACATGGCTGGCTAAGTAATAACGTAATAGCAAGCCCACCGAAATTAACCGAAGTACACTAAGTTTTACAGCATTATTGCTTACATCGGGAAAATAAAAACCAATAACTTGAACTCCAGTTCGATAGTAATGGGTTGTTCTATCAATGTTACAGATTCCCTTCCCAGGTACGTTGTTGTTAAAAAGATCCGAGAACATAGAATAAAATCTTACCGATTTCCTGGCGAAAGAATAGACGCCTCTGTAGTATGTACATTCCACATGCTCCACACCTTGATAACCACTGACTGATGTACCGAACAGATTTTTTCGATGTTTCAAGATTGTCGAGATGAACTGATGTTTGAAATCATGCACAAAGTAAATTATTGGAGAAGGTGTTATTGCACTAAATGCAGCAATGGTCATTTTCACTGCCAATGTCAGGAAAAACGGGAAAGTGGGTGAGATAATAATAGAGACACCGAAGCCGATATGGATGAAGGTAGGTATGTGAGTGAGAGGGATGCTAAATGCATACATGAGGATCATAATTCTTCCCTATGAATCTGTCGATAATAATCAGTATTATTATATGCAAATAACGTCACTTGAGACAGCAGCACTAAATTTAAAGATGATAGCTGTAAGTTTCAAGAACAGTTACATAAATCTTGCTCTGCGTGTTCGAAGAGCATTATTATCATTGATGAACATAACATTAGTGAACGTTCTTACCTTTTATCCATCGTCAAATATGAATTTGACATAATATTCTAAAGGGTGTGTAACGTTTGTAAATCGTATTTTCTTATTAGCTTTTAGTTATCTTTCGCAAAGGACGAGAGGATGAAGTAAGGCAGTCATTTAAAGTTGGGCAAACAATTATTATTCGGTGTAAAATTCTCAGCGTAATATAAAATTGAGTTCTGATGACTATGATCGCTTGTTTCGATTTTCGTGGACGTATGTAACGAGCATGGAAAACGTGTGCATGTATGCTGTCAAAAGACATCGATTTAGACATAACCATTTTTATTTGACACCATTTTGATCTGGAGAATGGTCTAACTTACCTCGTAAAGATTCCTCTCTTCCACGTAGTATGGCCATAGGGACTCATGGCCGTTACTGCTTGTAAAGTCACGCCCTTGTTCTGTTCCATAGTAGATAAACGGAATCCGCTACGGTTAAAAAAGAGAAATTTGAAGGCATCACCAATGGGTGAGAAAGAATAAACAAAACTTGTTCACCGCTGGTGAATGCCATTGCGCGTCTAGCATTTTGCTGCACGATATTGCAGTCTACCCTTTACGTGTGAGCGTTCAAGGCCAACGTATCACTTTCGTAATATTAAATGAAGTCTCGTCGAATAACAAGTTTTGTGTGTACTTCCTAGTATATAACAGAACTTTAAAACTCACGTCAGCCATCAGAAGATACGCCAAAGCGCTTCGTAACTCTGTGAAATCATAATCCTCACTGAGAAATCGTCCAACAATATCGTTGTCTATGTAACCACCCAACAGAGAAGCATCCTTGAACAGTCCTCGCTACGAAGACAAAAATGTTGTTTTTGAAAGGAGAAAAAATCATATTGGTGTCGAAAAACATCAAAACGGCAAAGAAATATTATTTCATGTGTCTTTGCAGTCTATATGCACATATGTGTTTTAGTTTCATAATTTATGGGCAATGATCATATTCAATGTAAGAAATAAACAACACCAAGCGACTGTATACCTTGAGATTTTGGCAGTTCACAACATAAATGCACGAGCGATAATAATTGCATTTATAGAATTTGTCAAAACCGAGTGGTATACCGTCGCTGGGTGTGCTTTAGTATAATAGTATATTGAAATTATGGCATGGAACCTCCGATTTTTGCTGTTGCCGAGAATTCGCACGTGCGCCAACCTTGGGATATCGCGAATATAAATTTTCACTCGACCAATCTGTTCGCTGCATTTGCGCCTTCAATATACTGGTATGATGTAATTGTCATTTGACTGCAATGCTTCCGGATGTCATCTACAATGCACATAACAGAATCATGCTGTGTCTTCATCGTAAGTATGCCAATATTATTTGCAGCTTGTATGAATGTCTTCTTTCGATTTTCTACTTGCACGACATTTGCCTGGGCTATAAGTATAAAGCCACGGAACTGTAAATGATAGAAGTATAGGTAGGGCATACAAATAACAAGGGGTTGAAGACTGGGATGTGTAATATACTAGTTCCCGCTTACTTGGAGAATTTGAAACACAATTAAGCGATGAAGAATATCGTATCAATAAAGTTAAACAAGTGAAATTCAGTTCGAAATAATAGTTTTGTCTGTCAAAACTGTTATCGGTGGCGCCTTGTTGCTTTAAACTCTGTGGTTGATGAATTACTAGCTCTGTGTCACGTAACAAGGTCATTTCAAATTTAAAACCGTGCTACAGCCCCGTAGTCTTGCTAAGCTGGTAAACTGGGCTCAGAAAATAGAAAAACCATTGAAACTAATAGGAACAGACTATCAAGTTTTTGTGGTTTGTGCTGTGCTAAAAGTTATACATTTTACTCTGTAATAATAAGCATCAAGCATGTGATCAAGAAAATAACTAATGACTTTTGAATATCTAATGATGTGTAAATGAGAGTGAGTACCTACCCCTAGAGAAAGTCTATCGGGGATAAAATAATAGCCACTAGAGTCTCCAGTTCCATGAAAAAAGTTGTAAAGAGCAGTGTACATGTTATTGTCAAAAACTGCGTCCAAGACAGATTGGTAGGAAGCCAGTTCAGCTTCGGTAAGAGTGATGCTAGCTTGCCCCATAAGGAACACATCGACGGCGTTGTTTAGCTCTTCAAGAAAATCTATCGGTATCTGAACACGAAGATGATGAAAATACACAAGAAACATGTTGATATATGTTGTAAAAGATGATGATGCTGATGATGATGATGATGATGATGATGACGATGCTGATGATGATGATGAGGAGGAGGAGGAGGAGGAGGATAATGATGATGCTGCTGATGATGATGATGATGATGATGATGATGATGATGAGAAGGAGAGGGAGGAGGAGGAAGAGGATCATGATGATGATCATAATATGATCATGATGACTACGACAGGGGACCAAGACGATGACAACAAAAACGACTGACAGATAACTGACAATTTATAGTAGAACATGAAATTTATATACCTTTTAACAAATCTGGTTGCAACAGAATCTGTGTTTTAAAAACACAAAAACAACACGGGTATTTTCCTGAAATAATGCTTATCTGTCTTTAAGAAGACTAAGGGTCTATCAAATGAACTTTGTGTACATTTGACATTTTTACTGAGCATATAGCATAGCGCATGCGCACAATGTAGCATGTACTGTTACGTAAAACGCCAGTGATATATTTAATTTAATTTAATTTATTTATTTCGAGAGCCAGCTCATACACCAAAAAAGTACAGAAAAAAGGAGCACTATAAAAAAAACTAATTCATGATGGAAATTAATTATCAGACAGAGAAAACTTTAAAAGCAATCAGAAAACAGTCTTTTCCAGAATAGGCTGCCAGGCATAATATATGTATTGATAGCAGCACTAATAAGAGAATTTTCACTATTCATCAACCTCATATAAAATTTCGAGCGTAAAGTGCGCTGTTTACTTTCAAAAGTCAAAATGTTGCTCTGAACAAAAGTGTTCGAGATACTTAATCTTCTGTCAATACCAAACAAAATTCTAAAACCGTTGTTATAAGCAACGCGAACATTATTGATACACTGATTTGTGAACTTACTCCAAAGATGTGAGCAATACATAGAAGTACAATATGTTACAAAAAGTCTCGTCTTGACAGAGTACGAACAGTTCCAAAACTCACGAATTAACATGTGAGCTCTGGCATAAAACAACCTCATTTGACGCTTAATGTCATCATTAACATCGCCGTTGCAGTTGAAAATAACACCAAGATAAGAATGCTTATCTACAAAAGAAAGCTCTTTGTCATACAAGTACACATGCGGAATCTTACAAATATTTAACATATTAGGCAAAATGGCAAGACACTTAGATTTCAAAGTATTAAAGACAATATCATGGTCATGAGCATATTGAGTACAAATATTCAAGAGGTTGTTGATACCCTTTACACTTGGACAAATCAGTACTATGTCATCAGCATATAACAGGTGATTCATGCACTTTCCACCAAGGAAGCAGCCGATATTTTTCTTTACAAGTAATTGACTAAGTTTATCAACATAAACTGAAAAAAGACGTGGAGAAAGTATACCTCCTTGTCTCACACCATTACATGTTTTAAACTGTTTAGATAAAACTGAACCCCATCTTACAGCAAATTCTTGATGCCTATACCAATAAACCAACATACGAACTATAAAATTCGGAATACCTCTATCAATCAATTTGCCAAAAAGTGTCCAATGGTTCACTTTATCGAAGGCTTTTGTCGCATCAAGAAAACAAAGGAAAACAGGGGTATTATGACGCTTATAAAAATCAATTATTTCTTTTACTAAAAAAACACATATCAGTTGAGTGACTTTCTTTAAAACCAAATTGATGATCACTTGTGTAGACTATCACACTTATCAAGAATGAATAATTCATACATCTTAGAAATGGCAGTGGCAATAGCAATAGGGCGATAATTCCCAGAATTAGTAACATCACCATTTTTATTCTTTACAAGTGGAACCAAGGTGGTGTCCATCATGCGAGACGGCAAGTAACCATGAATATGCGCTGCAGTAAACATCACTGAGAGAAGAACATGCAGGCGTGCATGCGCAAACTTTAGATGCTCAGCCGTAATGCCATCTGGAAAGTCTGATACAAATCCAAAAGAAAGCCATCAACAAAGTTCCTTAATATTCTTATTAAACCTTCAACTTACGTCGTCGATGTCAAGGATGCGAAAACCATCAAAATCATAATCCGAAACCAGTCTTTGTATCCAATTGACGAGTGTTGTCCTTACGAAGCTGTTTGAGTGACTCAGTTTGGCTAGACCGCTTCCCCAGTCCTGATCAATTCAAAAATTGTGCAGAGACGTGATAAATTTTACCAGTCAATCATTTGAGATATTTTAAGTTGACATTGAAGTTAATAAGGATACTATATAAATTTATTGCCATTATGCTCACGATACATTGGGAAAGTGTGACTAGTGTCGCCCCATCACGCAATTATCACAGATGTATACATGAGAAGTAAAACACTGCATTCAAGTAGTACGCGCCTCGAAATAAAAAGACTTAATAATTTTCCGAAACCTTCCGTTATGGAGCTTTAAACCACTCCCTTTTGAAATCAAGAATAAAAGTTAGGGGTCACTGAGGAAATTTGGTGCTTGGTAATTAATAATACATAATATCTACGGATACTTCAAATTCATAATGGCCAGCATCCTTATGATAGCACCATGGGGAAAATCAAATTGTCGATTTTTTTTTCACAAAACATTACGTCTCTTAAAACTTTACTATCTCTATGAGCTTCGTAATGAGCCCTAACAAATGATAGACAATAAATGTATTGTAAATATTTGAAAGTCCAACTATCTGCCCCCGCCCCCAGGCGCATTCTGTCGCTCAAAAGTAACTTCATTGAAAGAAATTATAAAAACAATAAAAATGTATGCAGTGATCAGATCGAAAGGAATATGTTCAGCGTTTTAATAACAAATTGAAAACAAAAGATTCATTGTATGATCCGAAAGCAGGCGGTAATATATTTTGTAACACTAAATCTTGACGCTGCAGAGACGTCATATTATGACTATTGGAAACTTACATTGTAATCAACATAATGGTCTATCTGATCGAAAGGCGTGAATTTTCTGAAGCTATCTTCATCTGGTGGAGTACTACACCGGGATTCCGTGCAACCATCAGGAACACCCATGTGAGCCATAACTCTATTTGGCGAATAAGAGAGAGAACACAATAAACACAACTCCGACGAATAACATCTCAAAGTGTCAACTTACAAGAAATACATGTATCATAAATTGATTCGGCAGACTATACGTATGTTTGTGGACGAATTCTTGAATACTATCATTCCAAGTTGTAATTTTGTGTTCATGTCTAGACACTACATCTATCGCAGCCCTAATTCATTCACCATGAAACACGTGTCTAGAAGAAGTCAACGCAAGAAAAAAAACCCCATAAATTCAGTATCATTACGCAATAAAAAAGTTCCCAATTACTATACATAACAGTAACACATTGAAGAAATTGCATATCCTACCCTCGTTAAACTGTCTATATCATCCTATTTAAGGGGGCGTTGCACCAAACACAATGTATTTTGCTCAAAATTCACATTTTTGCAAATATTCATTAAACTTTAATTAATTTGTTGACCAAAGATTAAAATATTGGTTTGGTTCACCTTTAGCTCGTAAACCAGTCGTATGTTGCGTAATAAAGAAGTGTTAATTAATACAAATGTATGCAAATCACCCGATTTTCTGGCTTCTCTTTTCTGCCCATTTCAAGAATTCCAAAGACTTTTACTCCACTTTTACTGGGTCAAATTTTCTGAAATTTTAATATTGTGTTCTTTAAATGCCATGTAACAATACGACTATTTTGTTAGGCAACAATGAATAAGAGGCATTGTAATTTTGCTTATCATGCTTTTAATCACTTTTTTGAGTGTCAGTCTTTCAAACCGTGCTATTTTAGAATAAGGGTAGATACTGCAAAACAAAAATAGTCGTTTTTTTCTATGCACGCTCTTTTTTCAAGTGAAATATTACATTTCAGAAAAGTGTCAAGCTTTTTTACTAAAATTAATTTATATCATTAATACCAAAATTAAGGTTTTTTACCCAAAATATATATTCCCTTCTTCCTTCGAGACAACTATTGCTTTAACCGAACTTTAAAGTCTCTGCTTTGATGAGAAATATTCCTTTGAAAAAAAAAACTGTGATGGAAACGTGCAGCTCTACCTTAATTCTATGTGCATTATTAATGACCCACATTGATATTTGATGGTCATATTGTGTCAGTTAATATCGTGTCAATAATAGACATCTCGACCGGTGAAGGCGTCTGGCCATGTCCGCTCAACCTGCTTACAACCTTTTTTCCAGTGTTGTTTACTGCCGTATAGTATTATACCCTAGGCAATAAATTTAATTTCTGAAATTCGTAGAGAGGTGAAGTGTGTACGTCCTTTCTTCTGCCTGAACCCCTTAATTCTAACAAAAGGCAACGCTGCGTTCTTTCTGACAAAAACAAACAGACTTACAGATCTGCCATAACCCATACGCCGCGCTCATGACACGCGCTGACCAACTCTGCCATATCTTGACTTGAACCAAAACTGGGGTTGATCGTGTAGATGTCTAGGGGCCATTTACCATGGTAACCAGCAGAGTTACTCGAGTTCGTATTCAGCACAAACGGAGAGATAAGTATCGCATTTGCACCTGTAGCAATTGATAAGGAAACAGAAGGCAAAACCTTTGAAAAGACAACAGAGAATTCAATGTGGGAGATCATTTCACAGTGGACAGAAATTAGTACAGGCGAAGGGAAAACCTGAGGTGACAAATATGTCTCGAGATAGGAGCTACGAATATTTTGATGCAAACATTCAGTGCCTAAAGGCAATAAAACAGGAAAGAAGGAACAATGATAGATAGAAGATGGAACGTGCTACAAGAAATGCTTTGTGTGCATCAGTTCATATATTTGATACTATTATAAGCATAGTCTCTCTACGTTTTTTATTTCTATAACTAGAAATTCGCTTTACTCGAGAGCAAAAAATCAGTGATTATTTCAGCACCATGTTAAAATATTTTTTTCCATTCTAGATTTACATTTTTGATCTTTCTCGAGCACAAAGTCTTTATAGAAAACGCTGAGTTTGTTTTATAGAAGGCGATGTTTAAATGCTTAAACGGTATGGCTGTGATAATGCATTGCACTCACCCAAGTTTGTGATGTAATCAAGGTTTCTTTCAATTCCCTCCAAGGTACCGCCACAATATTGAGACGTAGATGTGCACTGAGTGACTGGTGATTCACTTGTGTGTGCAAAGCGATCTATAACTAACTAGACAGAAAAGAAAACGAAGTAAGTTAACTCAAAAAATTTTGGCTGAATTCATTTCATTTGAGGAAAACTTTTCACATAATAGCGACTTCGTCAGCGGTCGTTGTTCATTTTACATGAAAAAAAAAACAGAATGGGAAATAGGAATGTCAAAATTTTGTGATTTTCAAGAATATTGTACTGGCATAAGATGACAAGCAAACCATCCGTGAATAATAAATCTCTAACGTTTTGCCAGTAGCAAACATTTCTGATACAACACAGCAAAAACGTGTGAAAAATTCATGGAGACTTAGTCGAGTGATGGCGCTGTTTTGTTCCTTCATATCATACGGCCGCAGAACGTGATAAAATATCGTTATGTACTAGTATGTCCGAACAAAGAAATACATAAATGTATATTTGTCAATACCGGTGACTTTGTGGCATCATCCCTCGGATTATACTGACAATGTATCCGATTTTTCAACATTCTAACCCCGGATGTTTTTGCATTAACAGATTCCCAGGCATTGCAAAAGCAATAAAATAAGCAATAATTTACACCCTCCCGGCCCATAATGGACTCAAACAAACTTTAAAGCGTACTCGTACATTATGTGAGGAAACTTTCCGTTTGTCCATGATGGTCGGGGGACGAAGGTACACTATTGTTTAATTTTGGCGAACTTGTAAGATGACAGTTGACCGGGAATTGTGAGAATGTCGGATTTAAACGATACATTACATACACGCTTTTTTTCGGATTTTCAAGGGAAGCTGACGAACTTGTGCGAAAAACATTTTTTACAAGTTTAACGTGATTTTTGGCGGCGTTTTTTTTTTTCAAGTGCTGGCTGGAACTATCGGTGAGCAATTTTTATGATCAACGGGACCCAGGTAGAGACCCTTTTTAGTCTTTGGTCTCAAGGCAGGGAATACGACTCGATTAATTGTTATAGAATGTGTATTAAGTCTGAAAGGAGCCTCTAAAATTTGCATAAAAATCGTGCTGTAGAGCGTCGTTTTCGTTACGCTGACCGCCACTGCAGTGCAGTATAAAATACGGCGAAAGGATGGTCTTTAAATATCGACGTGCAGCAAAACATACAATAGCTAGAACTATAATTTTTACTTTCAGTTGTAGTATACATACTAATGATCTGTTTTCCGAGGGATAACTCACAAAAGTTGAGTAGATTTCATTTAAATCGCTACAAAGTGGGTGGCGAGGTCAACCTGCCAAATGCGGACGTAAACTTCACCTTTATCGCAAAACAGGTCGATTATGACCTTAGAGGTCTTGAGCCGAGCCGAAAATTTCAGAAAATATTCATTTAACTATTATCAATATTTGGTTAAATTTTCATGACCGTGTGACCATGTGCATGTATTGGCGGCAGTGTTGAATGTAGTTACCATCATAGCTGTATACGTCTAAAAATACCTCCATTATATAAAGTATACAAATATCCGTTACGTTACGTACGCTCCACGCAGTATACCGCGACCAAACCACTTGTCGTACACACGGGCGTTATTATTATTATTAATTATTAAAGTTTATTTCAGACAATGTGTCCATATCAGCATTACACAAACAAAAGGAACATTAAACTGAAATGATCAAAAACAAAGAAAAAAACGCAGAAGAAACAGAGAGAATGAAAAACAATTGCGAAAGAAAGACTTAAATTGTGTACAACTGCTTCCTCCAGAGACTGAAAATCTTACTGTGGCAATTCCAGTCTGAATTACATATAACAGAAATCAATGCGTTTGAAGATCTATCAATTCTGCATTTACAGTTGTAAATACTTTGTCGGATAACTTCCCCGAGAGACATAATATTGTTAGACACAAACATATTTGAAGCACTACTACCAGGAGATATAGGAGCCTCCTCCAAACATTGTTATACATAACTTTTAGTTTGTTCAAAACCTTTGATTTGTAGTTAAACCACAAATGGCAGCAATAAATATTTCTACAGTAAGCAGAAAACAACACTTTCTTAACATCAAGAGAACGGTGTTTACAGTGTCTCAATAGCGTATTGGCTCTAACACAGAAATTACGTCGTTGTCGTTCAATATCAACATCAACAGTCTTATGTATAGGATAAAGCTCAAGTACGAGGGCTCTTCTGGTATATAAAGTCCAACCCAACGATAAAATGTCGAGGCCGCAGGCCGAGACATTTTATCGTAGGGTTGGACTTTATATACCAGAAGAGCCCGAGTACGAGGGTTTTATCCGACTTAAAAACTATCGCCCCTAACTGATATATTTTCAATGTGTTTACATCAACCGTCCCCTTTGTCAATGTAACATGTTTAGGATATGAATTAAAACTTTTATTTGTGAAATAGCCTTCCGATGTAATGGAACATCCTATAAATGCCCTAGGGCACATTATATAAATGTCCTAGGGCACAGCAGATTTTGTGTTGCAGCTGCTTTCCGCTGTGTTACCAAATTTGAATATTAAAACGTACCAGATGTCTACAGAATATGACATGTTCACTTTTCATTGGACAGTACTTTACTACGGCGCTGTCATTCGTTTCTGGAATTTGGTGACCAAGGCTTTATGAGTAAATAAAACACCCTGAATTGAGCACTCTGATTGGTCAATCAACAGTAGATAGTTTTTAACACTAGTAATAACATGCCCCAAGTGAGTGTGCTGAGTAACAAATTTTACCCTGCTACCGTTGAGCATTACACAAGGTGTACGAGAGACGATAATCTTTCTTACATTAAAAACCATACATTCCGTTTTTTGGGAATTATAAATTATGTCATTTTCTCTACCGTATACGTAATCTTCACATACATGAAGAAGATACTGTAAACCCTTACACTTGGACTGAGAAGTTTCATATCATCTGCATAGCTTAAGTTATTTGCTATGACACCAGAGATATTACACCCAATGCTAGCGTCACAAAGCTTCTGAATGAGATCATTAATGTAAATGTTAAAAAGGTAAGGAGAGAGCACCCCTCCTTGCCTTACACCATTACTTACAGAGAACAAATCAGACATTGATTTCCCCAACGAACACAAAACAAGTGGTTTCTATACCAGAAATAAAGAAATCTTACAATATAGAGAGGGACCTTCCTGTCAATGAGCTTCTGCATTAACTTGAAGTGATTCACGCGATCGAATGCTTTCGATGCATCAAGAAAACAAACGAACATTGGACCCCCTTTGCTGGTATAATAATCTACTATTTCTTTGAAGGCGAATAAACTGAGTTCAGAAGAATGGTTACGTTTGAAACCAAATTGAAGATAATGAGAAATCATATGATACTGACATCTGTTAAGAACAATATTCTCCAGCACCTTTGAAAGAATAGTAGCCAACGCTATGGGTCGGTAGTTTGAGACGTTACTGGCCAACTTTGTTTTTATCCTTGATGATAGGAACCAAAATAACATGTATTTAACTTTGTAGATGTATTTAACTTTGTAAAGAGCTTAGACTAGGACACTTGAGATCAGACCTTTGACGGTGAACGACATGGTTGCTATCTTGTAATAAAGTAGAAGGTTGTGTTACAATCTACATCTTAGTGTGTCAGCTTCAGTTACTGAAAGCATTACGATCCAGACTGGTACCTCATCTCGTAATTCCCCTAAATACGAGCGTGACAAATTGGTGGAGAATCCGGGTATACTGAAGCATCACGAATATAGGATTCTGAGATCTCGTGGTGGAGTCAACGAGGGACGTGTACGGGAGATGGCAGACCCGGATGAAGGACCACTTAACCGGCAGCATATCCACTCAGAAATTCTTTAGTTTGAAAACCGTCGTTCCATTCAAACAAGTCGTCCTGCAAAACATTTAGTTTCTTATATAGGATTACTTGGCGATGAACGAAGTTTAAAATTGACAACTTGCCTGATACACAACCCGTGTCTTCCATTCCTCAGCAGTCCTGCCGACACAACACGAGACAAAACACACAAGCAGAGCGATGCTGGGGACTAACATAATTCGCATTATCCCACAGGTCATGTTTGACTCTTTGTCGCATCGCTCTAATATCTTATGATAGTAACGCTAGTTTCCCCAAGTTTTATACACGCTTGTTGAAAATCTGACTGTTAGTTCCTTTATGTAACCTCGGACTATGGATGCTCTTCAAGTCTACAGTAACGAGTGGCCAATCAAAACTGTTCGAAATAAATTTGTAAGTTTCAACTGATAACTCCGGTATATCGTATAAAACTTTAGAAGTATATCACCGAAAGCATATTCTTTTAATTACAGTTCGTAATTATAGGTTCTTTTATGATCACTCAATCGTGAACGAGGGTAAGTAATTAGCATATGCTTGGTGATTGAATGTGAGAGAAAGCAAAGTGAAAATGTTACAGTATCTTGACATGTGCAAATATTTTTCTACCTTTGAGAAAGACAAACAAATAACAAAGGCGTGCCGACTAATGTCTTCGGTTTCATTTATATTTGGACGGTTTACTCGCTTCTTCTGTAATTTCAAAATGTAATTTAACGTTTTCTTGAACAAAGATTTGACTTTAACTGAAGTTGTAAAGATAGAATCGCAAACGGAAATGTACACACTCACACATGACGTGATCTGACCCAGAGCGTAGCAAGCATTTTTTGAAAAGGACATTACCGTGTTTACTCAACGTCAAGATATGTTAAAACTTGCAACCTGAAAATAAATTGTCAGTGGGGCAAAGTTTTAAATCGACTATTCCATCTGTGAGGCTGAGTGAATGTTTCTCTCTTGAATATGTTCCAAATTTTGTTTAACTGGGCCATATTTTTACATGTGAATTACGTGACGACGAAGACATTCTAAGGCAACATATGGTTTCGTTTAATCTGTCTAACACTGGGGTCAAATATATATGTATTGTCACTCATTCATTCAGTATCTTTCAAAATGCCAAACAATATAAGTAGTATCTCATATAAAACAGAATTCAAAAAAATGGCTGACTTTATCCCTTTAATGTATGATTTCAAACATATTCCAGACGGTTAACAATGGCTAATCTCACCCAATATCCAGTTTAATACTCCGTTTTTTTGTTCCACCAGGATTAAGTTGAGCCTGATCAATTTCCTTCAGTAATTGCTCCTTGCCCTAATCTTGTATCATCGTCTTTCAAATTGACTTTTTATCAAGAATTTTCTGACAACTTGCCTGATACACAACCCGTGTCTTCCATTCCTCAGCAGTCCTACCAATACAATACGAGACAAAACACACAAGCAGAGCGATGCTGGGGTCTAACATAATTCGCATTATCCCACAGGTCATGTCTGACTCTTTGTAACACCGCTCAAATATCTTATGGTAGTTACACCAGTTTCCCCAAGTTTTATACACGCTTGTTGAAAATCTGACTTTTAGTTCCTTTATGTAACCTCGGACTCTCGATGTTCTTTAAGTCTACGGTAACGATAGGCCCATCAAAAATTGTTCGAAATACATTTGTAAGTGTCATCTGATAAGTCCGGCATATTGTATAAAACTTAAGAAGTATATCACCGAAAAATGTTCTTTTAATTACGGTTAGTAATTATAAGTTCTTTTATGATGACACAGTCGTGAACGAGGGTAAGTAATCAGCATTTGCTGGGTGATTGACTGTGAGAGGAAGCAAAGTAAAAATGTTATAGAATCTTGCGTCTGCAAATATGTATATTTTTCTATTTTTGAGAAAGACGAACAAATAACAAAGGCGTGCTGATTGATCTATTCGATTTCATTTATATTTGGACGGTTTACTTCCTTCTTGTGTAATTTCAAAATATAACTTCACATTTCCTTGAACAAAGATTTGCCTTTAACTGAATAGTAAAGATACAATCGCAAACGGAAATTTACAGAGTCAAGGATGGCGTGATCTGACCTAGGGCGTAGCAAGCATGTTTGAAAATGACATTACCGTGTTAGCTCAACATCAATATGTTAAATTCTTGCAACCTGACAATAAATTGTCAGTGGGTCAAAGTTTTAAATCGACTTTTCCATCAATCAAGCTGAGTGATGTTTCTCTTGAATTAATTCAAATGTTTGTTAACCTTGGTAATATTTTCATATGTGAATTACGTGACGAGAAGAGATTCTTACGCAACGTAGAGCTCTGTGTGGCAGGGCTAATATGCTTCTCAGAAAGTTTTACTTCCGTCCTGATGATGTTAAATCTCGTCTTTTTCATGCGTTTTGTAATTACATTGTATTACTTGTGGTACTTAATGTCAGCGCTGTTCGTAGTTGAATTGTATGTCACAACAATGCATTTTGTAGACTATCCAAGAAACACTGGTGTCCCTAAGGTGTTTCTTAATCATTCAGTCAATTATTTCTCAGTTTTAAGAAGAAGAACAGCGTACAATGTCAGAACTAATAATGCTTTGATTAATCGAGTTGTTGCCAGTGACATGCGTTTTAACGGATTTCAAGCCCCCTGGATAAATATTTTACACTAAGTGTTATTGTATGTTTAATGTTTGATTATATGACGTTTTTAGGATTATTATTTTTCTATTCATTATGGACGTTTTTAAGTGCGAAATAAAGTTATAGATTGAATTAAAGTGAAGTGATCGTCGTTTGGATACGTAAACAAATCACGAGTGTTATTGGATCCGTGAGGCAACCAAAGGAGGTAAGATTAAGGTGATAATGGATGTGGGATGTTTAATTATGGCGGTTTATTTGACATTGTCAGTGTTTACAATGCGTCACGCTCGCCCTAACTAGAGCATGGAGGTGGTCGGAAGTACACCGTTGGCACCGCTGAAGAACACTGAACTACAACCTCCCTAATGCAATAATCTGTGCCATCCTGGAGTGCCTTTCATGATGTGGAAATACCGACATACTCCCTAAGAGGGTGCTGAAACAAACAACTGTTTAGTGAGGGCCTTGTATTACTCAGTGTCGCCGACTTTGTTTTAAGAAATCCGCTGTTTCAACAAAGCAGCATAAAATAATGAGACCATTTGGATCTGAGCTGTGGCATAAGGGGAGTCCCGAAT
>LD347780.1:214794-231474 GCA_001465055.1 Ptychodera flava
CGTTCTCAAATGTCTGCATGACCTCGGAGTAAGAATTGTCACCAAATCACTTGTTTTAAATGTGATGTGCACGGGTCAACACACTCAAAACCAAAAGTTCCAAAAACTATCATTTCCATGAATATATGACCGTAAATCGACGGCCGCAGACAGCCACGGCTAGCCTTTGGTATAATAAATTCCATTCAAGAAATGGAGAAATACGGTTCCATCCAAACAAGTCAAGTCAGATTTGGGGAAATAATGAGAATGAGCAGACGACACCCGGGCCTTTGTAGTCACGGTGGCAATGACGTACTAGATAGGGGTACGGGCGCGGCAATATCGAGGCATCGGAAGGGAAAACTTTACTGCCAGACGAAACACGGTAAGCAAAAAATACATAAAAATGAGCACAATGGACGATTTCTTACCTTTGAGCAAACATACTTGTGTTTGTTGATATTTTCAACATTGAGTTGATAATGTGGTCGGCCACAAGCTCTAATCCACCGAAGACACTTCTCCTTCTGCGTTCTTGGTTTAGGAAATGGTATGAAAAATACACTTGATGCTGGGTCAAGGTATCTTTCATCCGACTTACACGTGCCCCACGCGCACCTCTTCACCATTTCAGCTGGTATTTACAATCGCACAGACGTAACTTTCACGGAAATAAAACCTCACCTGTCTCTCAGATCATACAGTTGCCAATGTGACGCAGCGTAATCAATGTGGGACAAGATGGCGGCTGGGCGGCGGCAGTACTTTTCTGTATTCTGATTGGCTAAGAGTTCAGTTTGATTGACAGCAGTGGAACTATGAATAATCTGTGCCATCCTGGAGTGTTTTTCATGATGTGGAAATACCGACATACTCCCTAAGAGAGTGCTGAAACAAACAACTGTTTAGTGAGGGCCCTGTATTAATCGCCAACTTTATTTTCGTAAATCCGCTGTTTCAACAAAGCAGCATAAAATAATGAGACCATTTGGATCTGAGCAGTGGCATAAGGGGAGTCCCGAATGTGTATTCGCTGCATACTTTTGTAAGCCGGTGTAATATTACAGTGAAACCGGACGTTTTAACGACAAAAACCGACTAAATTCCGTAAATGTAAAAAGGACACTTTAGTAGTGAAAGTCGAGAAATCTGAGACGTGGTTTTCAGGATGAATTAAACTTATGATATTATTGACTCGTTCCTGTTTCGAGTCTGACACGACAGTTAGGTCAGAAGAGATAAGTAGCATCCATAAGCAGTACCAGGCACAGAGAATGTGTAGGCTGTACAGTTGTGCTGCATACCGAATAGACACATCGAAGAATGAAATTGTTTAACTTATTAATTATTATGTCAAGAAGTTGCTGTCGTAGACATCAAGCACTACAAATGTGTCATAGTAAGTGAGGCGCTTGCGCAGGCGTACACTAAAGTACATATAGTTTTACTTCTTCGCCTTTTGCAATTTTGCCAAAGCAGCACCTCGTCAACGAAGCCCCTCACTTCTTCGTAAGGGAGGTCCAGTCATTATGCGACGGGTTAGGCTTGGAAAATTAGGGAGGGTCATTTTTAAACCTGCCGTTGGGGAGGGTCACATTCAGCAAACTTGGCCTGGGGAGGGTCATATTTACTAAATTTATATTCAGTGTAAATTTTCGATATGTTGTTTACAGAATTTAAAAACTTGTCTGTTCACAATTATCTACTTATATTTGCTTGGTTATTGATACGAAGGTGTTAAACTATAGTAGGGTGGTTAGAAGTACATAAATGTAAAACAAATACGATAGTGGAATTTCACTCAAAATGTCAATTCACGGCACATGAGAGTGCAAGGGGCATATATATCGTACAAATTTAAACGGCTAGCGTGCGCTCAATAATAATTATACTATCTTTTTTGTAAGAGCGAGACATAGTGTGTTGTAAATAAGAAAAACAAGACCAAATTCAAAAGAAACAGCAAATGATAGAGAGCACCAAAGAGTACACAATGAAGTTCCTGCGCGCGAAAAAAGCAGTCCTGGTAAGCAGTTATGGTTATTTTACATGATGGAAGACCCCTGATTTCCCGTGGCCTAGCTACCTTGTAATGACTTAAGGCTTCCTAACTTCGCCTGGCACTCTATGTGTACGAGTTATTGGTTTTGTGTGTTGCTTGTGAAAGCAATCAGAAAAAAAAACTGTATCAATTATTTACAATATGGCAGCAGAGCTTGCGTCATCCCTATTCCTTTAAAATAATTAGGTCCACACATGCCAAAGAAACGGCTCTGGACAAAGAGACGGATGGGAGAGCGGATCATAGACGGACGGATAAAATGCATGGACGGGAACCAATTTTTTTAAGTACCCGCAGGTGTAACCGTATCTATTGATTACCATTACATGATATCTTTGTCGATGATCCAAACCCTTCATTCAAGTTTCCTGGTTATCTGTCTATTTTATCTGAATATCATGAAAATCGAGATGACTTACCTGATAAACGACCCTTGATTTCCATTCCTCGGCTGTTCTTCCATTTGAATATGAAACGAACACCGTAAGGAAAGACAGACTCATGGGCACAAGAATGCTCATGGTTTGACAAACCATGCCGGGATTTCTGCCACAAAACTTCAACACGTGGTAAACACGCTTTGTTACTTCTAAAGTAACTTACTGAATGATATTTGATGTGATGAGTTCCTCTTTAAAATTATCATCCCTTTCTCTGCAGCCTCTAGGCAATGTATCAGTTTTGGTTGCGATGAATTTTCCCAAAAATAGTTTCGGTTTACTTCTCGTCTTCTGAAAACAAACTGTTCTACCAAGTTGTTTAGTTGATCAGATGTGCAGTTTTGAGGTTTTTCTGTGATTTGCCGATTTAAAATTTGCAAGTTTTTTAAAAAAAGTCTGAACGAGGTTGTGTATTTAGCATGCTTATCAACAAAGGGGGAAGTAACGTGTCAAATACTTCAACGCTTTGACATGTTTTAACTAATTACATATCACCTACTGGTATACAGCAAAAATTAACACCATGATCTACTTTCATAAAGCAGAACAAAAAGCGATGCGACCCTTCGTTGTCTTTTAACGTATGCATTTCGACTACGTTGCTGCTATGATAACAACCGGTCAGGCCGGGTTCCTATGACTTTTGGGAAATTACCAGATTTGACATAGCCAATTTAACAATATCCTCACATTCCTATATATTTCTCTAAATGTCGACTATATTACGCCTCAAAACAAATTAAAGGAACGTTATTTGAAAGGGTTTTTTCTTGTAATCCTGCTAAAAACTGCTCTACGAAGTATTAAGTGTGTGCTTGTTTGAATTTGAGAGAGGTTTGTCAGTTTCATAATGATTCAATTTTGGAAACAGATACATGAACTCAACTTGAGGCAAATGAATATGCTGTGACGATTTCATTCATACGGTCTACAATTTACATATTCCGTACATCAATTGATTAATATTCGGTTATTTTTATGAACTTAACCGATATGAGGCAGCGATTTGTGGTCTTTAAGTCACTTCAGACCTGATTTCTGCTGAACGCTTGCTCGGCAACTACAGTGACTGTCGCAACGGGTTCTCCCAATCACTTCGGCAGGCACAACTTCTGAAATCGGATGACATCAATGGACGCCTACATGTACGGGGAAAATACGCAGCAAATCGATTGAGGGGGCAAAATGATGAACGACAATTTTAAAATTGTTCTATGTATCATTTCTGTAGACATGCGGGTCCATAACGTGGCAGTAGTTGCATATTTTCAACACATTTTCGTAAATGATTTCTGACATTGAGTAATGTACAGCTGATTCACTGACATATTAATTGAAACATACTTTTATTGGTAATGTCTATGGTGCGATATCAAATAGGGACAGATGAACTTAATCATTGTTATCCACAGAACTCAATAGAGCACATTCTAGAGTTGCAACTCACAACTCGTTTAAACGATTGGGTTTTATCTACATATCCTGTATGAATGTTGATTCTCACTGTGAAGGGGCAGACTCCAGACAGAAGACATAATACTTAAATAGAAGAATGAATCAGCTCTCTATTAGCGTAGAATGCATACAAGCAACTCCACATTCGATTGATATGTTTCAGAGGTGAGAGCTAACGTATCGTAATATTTTCTGTACTAGATACAGCGTGTCATGACAGATCCATTTGATCACATGATACGGATACCAACAAGTCCACTTGAGTGAAATAACACTTGTAAAACCAAATGCTTGATATTAGGAGTTCTTACATAAACAATCCGCGGAAGGATATAATATCACAGCAGCATCGCAATTAGCGTCAGAATACAACATCACAATGGCGTAATAATCGCGCATATCTTCCCTGATAACATGCACGTCTTGGTAGAGTCGTTTCACAGCTAACAGTTTCACAGAAACATGAATTTTAGCCTACTGCTCATAACAGTGAGAAAATTGTCTTAATGTTGCATGATATGATGTGATGTGATGTGATTGGATGTGATTTTATATGCAAATTATGTATAATGTCTACATTAAACATATAACACGGGAACCTTTCAAATTGCTGATTACAATAACGTACGAGAAAACTCTCACAAGTACGCAACCCATTTTATTCAAACAGCAACATTTTTATACAAATGCAACTTGCAGGATAATTACAATTTTTATTTTTATTTTGTTAAAATTTACATAAACTGTACCGGCAAGTTTGCATTTTGATGAAGAAAATGCGAAAGCCTCACAGTTCGATTCGAAACGTTTCAATTGAAATCTCTATGCATTTAGGTTTATATTTTGTGTTCCTGTGAAAAAGGAGCGAGAAATTAAAGTGTATGTTGCTCAAAAATTACAAATATGTCTCCTAGCCTAATATGTCAAAAAAATATGAACTACTAACCGAGAAAAACACAGTTCTCGTTGACTGCAGAGTAACAGAAAGTAGTTTCCGCAGACAACGTAACGGAAACACAGTAGTAGCTTCATATCTTCCTTCCGTTGAAAGACTAATATATGTGCATATTACCATGGTTTCAACTGTTTGATAATAGGTGGAGCCATAGAAGATAAACCTAATCAAGATATTTCCATTTATTGAAATTTTGTTTATAAATGTAATGGCCGATGGACGCCAAAGTAATTGAGTTGATGTGAAGATGCTGTTGATCTTGGTTTTATATTGTTTGATCTAAATAATTGGCTTCAATTGATTTCATTCGACTTCTGGATTCTATTTGCTTTTATTGTTGCAATATACGTACAAAATAAAAAATACAAGTACAAATATTATGCTGGGTCAGCTCTACAAAAGTCAAGATGTGAAGTGGTTCAGGATCTAAAGTTTACATTTCATAGTACGCCTGGGTTAATTGTCAACATCATTCTCTAGACGAGGGAATTCAATACCTTGTGAATAAATGGTAGACGATGGTACCAACTGCCATTAAAAAGACAAGGCCCCGACTTAGATTTGATCCTCCACTGTAGATTTTCGGTTCACGGTTCTCAAGGGTGACGTTGAATGTACCGTCGTTCTGCACTGTAACGGTGTCAGTAGGGTCAAAGATGTTTGTCAACACTGAAATAAATAAACAGAAATAGTTATGGTTGCGATGGCTTCTGCGACATAAAACGATACAAAATGATTTATTTTCGTTGTGTTAATATCATGACAATTAATACACAAGTGTTACTATCGCTCTTCAGAGGCTCACACACGATGAAGTTGACTTGTAAACAATGCGTCATTTTATGGCTTATGAACTACAGTCTAAAGACACAAGGTAGGGGACTTTGTTTCATAGTAACATATACAAAATACACATACTCCAAGTGGAAAAATAATAGCAACATAACCTTCATCTATTGAGGTCGCTTGGTCATGCAAAATGCATATTGTTGCTTCATTCTTTACTTCTGCCATTTTCAACGTTAACCTGGCTGACATTTCGATAAATACAGCACAGGTCCAAAACCTCAACTTACCAGTTTCTTTTTCAAAAGGATGACGCCGTATTATCAGGTGTGCATAATTTTGCGGGTTACTAGTATAGCCGTCAGCATGGATGATAACGAATGTCTAAATGCGAGGAAAGCAAGGTTTTCATTGTATCATTAAAGACAGAACAGAATCACAATCAACTGTTATGGTGCAGTCAGAAGTAAGATGTTGTTATTAAAGATAATCTAAATATGTCCATATATGGTCAAAGTGGTGTTCCTTGGTATTCGAAATGCCTATGGTTTTAAAAAGCGGCCATCCGCTTAAAATCTGTGATTTTCTCTTTCCATGGTAACTGAGGCAAAATTGGAACAGATGACAGTATACCTTTAAAGGTAGTATACGCCTCAAATTTGAAAGACTGAAACTTTTCCTTAAACTATCCCCTAGGATAGGATACTGCTAACCATGCAATTATTTTCATAATCATGAATAAAAATTAGCCGTCGCCATGCAAAGTTAAAAACAAATACCTCAAATTTACCGCGATTTGTAAAATCGAAGGCGGCGAAAATTCGTTTTCTCAAATAGTTTAAATAGAGCCCCACAAGCGGTAGATCAGAAAAGAATTAGATGGCAGCCGAAAATCTGTCACCGAGGCGCATTCTACCTTAAGAAACATAACATGCGTGTTCGGTCAACAATGACTTGAACATATCACAGTAGCGAGAGAAAAAAAACCAGAAATTATTTCACATGGCTGGCCAAGTAATAGCGCAATAGCAGGCCTACCGAAATTAACCAAAGTACACTGTCTTACAGCATTATTGCTTACATCGGGAAATTAAAAACCAATCACTTGAACTCCAGTTCGATAATAATGGATTGCTCTATCGATGTTACAGATTCTCTACCCGTGCCGGTGGATTGTTTTTAAAAAGATCCATGAAAATAGAATAAAATCTTACCGATTTCCTAGCGAAAGAATAGACGCCTTCCTCGTATGTACATTCCACATGCTCCACACCTTGATAACCACCGACTGATGTACCGAACAGATTTTTTCGATGTTTCAAGATTGTCGAGATGAACTGGTGTTTGGAATCATGCACAAAGTAAATTATTGGAGAAGGTATTATTACACTAAAAGCAGCAAATTGCAAATTTAATTGCCCGTGTTTGGGATAAATAAAGTTCTATTGAATTGAATTGAATTGAAAAAGGCCATTTTCACTGCCAATGTCATGGAAAATGGGAAAGTGGATGAGAAAATAATGGGGACACCGAGGCCGATATGGATGAAGGTAGGTATGTGAGTATGAGGGATGCTAAATGCATATATGAGGATCATAATTCTTCCCTATGAATCTGTCGGTAATAATCAGTATTATTATATGCAAATAACATCACATGAGACAGAAGCCCTAAATTGAAAGATAGTAGCTGTAAGTTTCAAGAACAATTACATAAATGTTACTCTGCGTGTTCGAAGAGAATTATTATTATTGATGAAGGTAACATTGGTGAACGTTCTTACCTTTTATCCATCATTCTAAAGGGTATTTAACGTCTGTTCGTGAATCGCATGTATTTTCTTATTAGGTTTTAGTTATCTTCCGCAAAGTACGAGAAGATGAAGTGAGGCAGTCATTAAAAGTTTGGCAAACGATTATATAGCCACAATAATATTTATTCGGTGTAAAATTCTCAACGTAATATAAAATTGAGTTCTGATGACTGTGGATCGCTTGTTTCGATTGTCGTGGAAGTATGTAGCCATCATGGAAAACGTTCACGTATGCTGTCAAAGATATCGATTTAGACATAACCATTTTTATTTGACAAATGACCTGGAGAATGGTCTAACTTACCTTGTAAAGATTCCTCTCTTGCACGTAGTATGGCCACAGGGACTCATAACCGTTACTGCTTTTAAAGTCACGCCCTTGTTCTGTTCCATAGTAGATAAACGGAATCCACTAGAGTTGAATAAAAGAAATGTGAAAGCATTACCACAGGATGAGGAAGAATAAACAAAAATTGTTTGCCGTCTGTGGATGTCATTGCGCGTTTAATATTTAGCTACACGATTGTACAGTCTACACTTTACCTGAGAGTGTTCAAAACCAATGTATCACTTTCGTAATATCAAATGAAAGTTTCGTTCAATAACAAAGCTTTTGTATGTACTTCCTTGTATATTACGGAGGTTTAAAACTTACGTCAGCCATCAGAAGATAAGCCAAAGCGCCTCTTAACTTAGTGAAGTCGTCACCCTTACTGAGAAATCGTCCCACATCATCGTTGCCGATGTAACCACCCAAGATAGAAGCATCCTTGAACAGTCCTTGCTGTGAAATTAAACAAAATATTGTTTTTGAATGGAGGAAAATCGCGTTGGGTCGAAAAATATAACGATAGAGAAATGGCCAATCATGCGACTTTGCAGACTATATTCACGTATGAACATTATCAATGTAAGAGCAAAGATCATTTGGTTGCAATGCTTTTAGCGATGGCAGCCATCATGCGCATTACACTGTGTTATATTCATTAAATGTATAACAATGTTATTTGTAGGAACGTCTAGCATTGATCTCACTTGCATGACGTATGCCATATCCATCAGTACAAAGCTACCGAAGTGTAAATTATATGAATATAGGTCAGGAAATGTTTAAGGGGTTGAAAACTGACATAAGTGATATACTATTTACAGGCTATGTCGAGATTTAAAAAGACTTTGAAATACAAAGCGATGAGAAACTCTGGCATTAATAATGTGAAACAATTGGTCGAAATAATAGTACTGTTTGTTAAAAATGTTATCGGTGTTATCAGTGTATAGAGTTCAAATTATTAGCCTTCAATATCACGTATTCTTGTCAAGCCGGTAAAAAAATAGGAAAATTATAGAAATGAATATGAACAGGCTATCAAGTATTTGTGATTTATTTTAATTGGCTAAAAGTAATGTACTCTAAGATTGTAACAAATCTGTAATGATAGGTATTATCATGCACGGAATTAAGGAAAAATATTCTAAAAATGAATGACTTTTGAATGTTAATGTTATGTCAACAAGTGTGAGTACCTACCCCTAAAGAAAATCTGTCTGGGATAAGATAATAACCCTTTTTGTCTTCAGAATCATGAAAAAAGTTGTCGATAGCATAGTACATATTATCTTCAAAAACTGCGTCCAGAACAGATTGGTAGGATGCCAATTCAGCTTCGGTAATACTCGGAGTCCCACTAGTGTGCCCGATAATGAACACATCGACCGCGTTGTTGAGCTCTTCAAGAAAATCTATCGGCATCTGAACACAAAGATGATGAAAATACACAAGAAATATGTTGATAAATGTTGTAAAACATGATGATGATGATGATGGTGATGGTGATGGTGATGGTGGTGATGATGATGACGATGCGGAGGACAGCGGCAACGACAACGAAAACAACGACTGGCAGATAACCGACAAAATTCTCTTAAAGAATTGAATGTATGTACCCTTTTATCGTTATCATTGTCAAATCTAGTTACTTACATATTTTCCCTGAATTCAACACTATCTGACGTTAGACCTAGGGTCTCTCAAAGGCTCTTTCTGTGAAATCGACAGTTTTAATGAGCGTATAGGAGAGTGCATGCGTACAATGTTGCATGTACTGTGAGGTTTGACATAAAACGCCAGTGATATACTTGCGAAGTCTGATACAAATCCTGAAGAAAGCCATCGACAAAATGCCTTAACATTCTTATTAAACCTTCAACTTACGTCGTCGATATCAAGGATTCGAAAACCATCAAAATCGTAATCCGAAACCAGGTTTTGTATCCAATTGACGAGTGTTGTCCTTACGAAGCTGTTTGAGTGATTGAGTTTGGCTAGACCGCTTCCCCAGTCCTGATCAATTCAAAAATTGTGAAGCATGATAAATTTTACAAGTCAATCATTTGAGATATTTTAAGTTGACATTGATGTTAAAAGTACAACAATAAGGATACTATATCAATTTATGAGCATTATGCGCACGATACATTGGGAAAGTGAGACTAGTATCGCCCCAAACGAATTATCACAGATGTATACATGAGAAGTAAAATACAATGCATTTAGGTTGTACGAACCTCGAAATTAAAAAACTTAAAAATTTACTGAAACTTTCCCCAATGGAGCCTTAAATCACCCCTGCCTTTTGAAATCAAGAATTAAATTTAGGGATCCCTGGGAACGCGTGTACCCTTATTGATAACTAATGATACTTAATATCTACCGACACTTGAAATTCATAATGGCCAGCATCCCTATGATAGCACCATGGGGAAAATAAAATTGTCAATTTTTTCACAAAACACTACGAAGCTTAAAACTTTACTATATCAACGAACTTGGTAATGAGCCCTAACAAATGATAGACAATAAATGTATTGCAAATATTTGAAAATCTAACTATTTGTTCCCCAGTCGCATTCTATTACTCAAAAGTAATTTCATTGAAATAAATTATAAAAAATGTATGCAGTGATCAGATCGAAAGGAATTTGTTCAGCGTTATAATAACAAATTAAAAGCAAAACAATTAATAGTATAATCCGAAATATATTTATAACACTAAATCTTGACGCTGCAGAGACGTCGTATTGTGTCTAATGGAAACTTACATCGTAATCAACATAATGGTCTATCTGATCAAAAGGCGTAAATTTGCTGAAGCTATCTTCATCTGGTTGAGGACTACACGAATATCGCGTGCAACCATCAGGAACCCCCATGTGAGCCATAACTCTGTTGGGCAAATAAGAAAAAGAACACTGTAAACACACTTCCGTCGAATAACATCTTAAAGTGTCGAATCACAGAAATACATGTATCATAAATTGAAATGGCAGACTATATAAGTATGTTTGTGGACAATATCTTGAATTAGATTATCTCAAATTGTAATTTTGTGTTCATGCCGTAAACACTACATCTATCGCAGTCCCCATTCATTCACCATGGAACACTTTTCTAGGTGTCAACGCAAGAAACAAAAAACATAGAATCAGTATCAACACGCAAGAAAAAGTTCCCAGTTACTATACAAAGCAAGAAATTGCATATCCTACCCTCATTAAACTGTCTATTTTATCATATTTAAGGGGCACCCAACACAGTATATTTTGCTAAAAATTCACTTTTTTGAAAGTATTCATTAATTTATTTGTTGATCAAAGATTAAAATATTGGTTGGGTTCGCCTTTTAGATTCTAGAGCAGTTGTATATTGGCTGATAAAGAAATGTAAGTTAATTAATACAAATGTTTGCAAATCACCCGATTTTCTGACTTTTCTTTTCTCCCAATTTCAAGAATTCCAAAGACTTTCACTCCTCTCTTGCTGGGTCAAAGTTCACATTATGTTCTTTAAATGCTTTGTAACAAAATGACTATTCTTTGGCAACAATGAATAACAGGCATTTTAATTTTGTTTATCATGATTTAAATCACATTTCTGAGTGCCAGTCTTTCAACCCATGCCAGTTTAGAATGAGGATAGACAATGCAAACCAAATAATCGTTCTTTTCTACATATACTCTTCTTTCAAGTGAAAGATTACATTTCAGAAAATAGTGTCAAGTTTTTTTAATTAAATTAATTTTCAACATTAATACCACAATTAAGTTTTTTAGCCAAAATACATACCCCCTTCTTCCTTCGAGTCAATTATTTTAGATTCTGAGATTCTTTAAAAAATATAGTATGAGGGGGTTTCATTGTCATCTTTCATGAGAACTATTCCTTTGAAAAAAACTGTGTTGGCAACATGCAGCTCCACCTGTATTCTATTGTTATTTCTATTGTTATCTCAATTTTATGTGCATTATTAATGATCCACATTAATATTGGATGGTCATATCAATATCGTTTTAATAATAGACATCTCGGCCGGTGAAGCCGGCTTGCCATGTCTGTTTAACCTGCTTACAACTTTTTTCCAGTGTTGTTCACTGCCTTATAGTATTATACCTTAGGCAATAAATTCAATTTCTGAAATAAGTAAAGAGGTAAAGTTTGTACGCCCTTTCTTTTTGCCTGAACCCTTAATTCTACAAAAGGCAAAGCTGCGTTCTTTCTGACAAAAACAAACCGACTTACAGATCTGCCATAACCCATACGTCAAGCTCATGACATGCGCTGACTAACTCTGCCATATCTTGACTTGAACCAAAACTGGGGTTGATCGTGTAGATGTCCAGAGGCCATTTACCATGGTAACCAGCAGAGTTACTTGAGTTCGTATTAAGCACAAACGGAGAGATAAGTATTGCATTTACACCTGTAGCAATTGAAAAAGAGACAGACGGCAAAACCTTTGAAAAGACAACAGTGAATTCAATGTGTTTGTTTTACTAACCAGTGGAAGATCATTTCACGCGGGACTGAAATTAGTACAGGCAGAGGGAAAACCTGGAGTGACAAACATGTCTCGAGAAAGGAACCACGAATATTTTGATGTAAACATTCAGTAACTAGAGGCAATAAAAAAGGAAAGAAGGAACAATGATAGATGGAAGATGAAACGTGCTACAAGTAATGTTTTGCACGCATCAGTTCATATATTTGATACCATTATAAAGATAGTCTCCCTACTTTTGTCGATTCTAAAACTTAGAAATTCGCTTTGCTCGAAAGCACATATCAGTGATTTTTTCAATACCATGTTCAAACTGAATATTTTTTCCATTCTAGTTTTACATTTTTTATCTTTCTCGAGCACAAAATCGTCATACAAAACGCTGAGATTTTTCATAGAAAACGGTAATTTTAAATGCTTAAACGGTATGGCTGTGATAATGCGTTTTACTCACCCAAGTTTGTGATGTAATCAAGTTTTCTTTCGATTCCTTTCAAGGTACCACCACAATATTGAGACGTATCTGTGCACTGCCGGGCTGGTGATTCACTTGTATGCGCAAATCGATCTATAACAATCTAAACAGAGCGAAAACGAAGTAAACGAAACGACTTAGTTATTCTCATGCGAGGGGATCTTTTTTTCATAGTTTCGCGATTTTGTCAGCGTGTGTTGTTCATTTTACAGAAAAATATGATGAGATACACAATTGATAGTTAAAATGAGGAAATGTAGAATGGGAAATAAGAATGCCAAAACATTTTGATATCGATATACGAATAAAATGATAATACGTGTACTGGAACAAAATGACAAGAAATGCTACCATTACTGAGAATGATGAATCTCTAACATTTAGCCGATAGCAAACATTTCTGACACAAATTTCACAGTGAAATCGTGTGAAAAATTTATGTAGACTTGGTCGCACGATGGCGCTGTTTTGTTCCTTCCCCATGGCATCTCAGAAACCTGATAATATATGACTATGCATGTTCGAACAAAGACATATATCAAGATAGATATCTCATTATACAACTTTGTCAATATCAGTGAATTTAATTTATTCATCCCCAGATTATTACTTTAATGTATCCGATTATCTTGCAATATGGCCCTAGATATTAGCTACTTATACAAACTCACTTGCATTGCCAAAACAATAAAACAATAGAAATTATGTACACCCTCCCGGTCCATAATGGGCTTAAGCAAACTTTGCACCCCATAATGTACTTGGCTTCACCTCGTACAGTATGTTATGCGAAGTTTCCGTTCATCCGGGAGGGGTACATTATATTATTGCTAGTGTTTTACTGTTTTGGCAATAGAATACCCATATGATGACACAGCTGATCGGTCCGGGCATTATGAGAATGTCGGAAATAAACGACACATTTGCATACACTCTATTTTCTATTTCTATGGTGCAGCTAACTAAGATGTGCGCGAAAAACGGTTTGCACAATTTTTACATATTGCATGCGAACTTTTTCCGTGCAATTGGTGGCTGGAACTATTCAATTTGGTAAACAATGTTTATGATCAGCGGGACCCAGGCAGAGAGAAACTTCGTCTGTGGCCTCATGGCGAGGGATACGACTCCGGTAAGTGTTACATTTTATAAATGTATAGTGAAATTATCAAGCTGAGAGACGGCAGTTGTAAGATTAGATAAAAATAAAACATGACCTGCATGGATTGAGCTTATTCAGTGAAGAGTCAGAAGAATTTAAACAACGGATGCAATAGGTGTGATAGGGAATTTATGAGGAAGCTGGCACGCACCGTTTTGATCATACCGTCTCAAAATTTATAGAATACAAGATAATACAGATTTGCAGATACTTAAGGGTGCTTGTAGGTTTCTAGACTCCCTGATATGATAAGGTCATGAATCAAAGTACAAATTCTGTCATACTCCATGCGCGCATGATAAGGCATGCAAATTCACACATTGAAGTACTTCGGTGATTTATGGAGCAACAAACGCTGACAAGTTTGTCTAATACTAACCGTAACTTATTTGATGTACAATATTTCATGCCAAACTTTGGCATAGAATCACAAAAGCCTGAGCAACAATTTTTATCAATGACTAGCCATTCGCAAACGACCCGAGAATTGCACACTTTGGTCGTGTAGGAACAACTGAATATGACAAAGGCGGTAAAATTGACAAGAGAGAAGTTTCAAGTTCTCCTCCTTGAGAAATAATGACAAGAAAACGTGAGTTTGAATAAATGGTAGCACTCAAAGATTGTCCATGCTATCAGTAAACCGGACAGAATGACACGGAGTGTTATAAGTCGAAAACCATACTTTTTTCACATTATTTTATGGTAAAACTTTATCCTGGATAATATAGTGTCACAGAACATCCTTCAGTAAGCTTTGCAAAGTTCTTTCGTTTTCACCGGCACATTCTAGTGTAGTACTCGGTGCACATGTTTAAAACTATACCCAAGTACTGACTGACATTTTGACAGCATATCCACTCAGAAATTCTTTAGCTTGAAAACTGTCGTTACAGAGAAACAATTGGTCCTTGAAAACATTAGGTTTTTTATATAGGATTACTTGGCAATGAACGAAGTTGAAAATTTGACGTTTTTCCGGAATATCCTCATTTCCTCTTTCACTTAAAGATCACCAAAGAAAATACTCTGAATGCAAGATTTCAAACATATTCTAGATGGTTTACAATGGCTAAATTCTTTCCGATATCTCACTCCTTATCCAGTTTAAAACCCCGTATTTTTGTTCCACTAGAATTAAGCAGAGCCTGTTCAATTTCCTTCAGTAATTGCTCCATGCCCAACTTTTATATCATCGTCTTTCAAATTGACTTTTTATCAAGAAATTTCTGACGACTTACCTGATACACAACCCGTGTCTTCCATTCCTCAGCAGTCCTGCTGACACAGCACGAGACAAAACACACAAGCAGAGCGATGCTGGGGACTAAGATAATTCGCATTATCCCACTGGTCATGTTTGACTCTTTGTCGCACCGCTCGAATATCTTATGGTAGTAACACCAGTTTCCCAAAGTTTTATAGGCGCTTGTTGAAAATCTGACTTTTAGTTCCTTTTTGTAACCTCGGACTCTCGATGTTCTTTAAGTCTACAGTAACGATAGGCCCATCAAAAACCATTCGAAATACATTTGTAAGTGTCAACTGATAACATCGGCATATTGTATAAAACGTAAGAAGTATATTACCGAAAAATGTTCTTTTAATTACAATTAGTAATTATCGGTTCTTTTATAATGACTCAATCGTGAACGAGGGTAAGTAATTAGCATATGCTTGGTGATTGACTGTGATGGGAAGCAAAGTAAAAATATTATAGTATCTTGACTGTGCAAATATGTATATTTTTCTATTTTTGAGAAAGACAAACAAATAACAAATGCGTGCTGACTGATCTATTCGTTTTCATTTATATTTTTACGGTTTACTTCCTTCTTGTGTAATTTCAAAATATAACTTCACATTTTCTTGAACAAAGATTTGCCTTAAACTGAAGATGTAAACGGAAATGTACACTCAAGGATGGCGTGATCTGACCTAGGGCGTATCAAGCATGTTTGGACATTACCGTGTTTACTCAACGTCAAGATATGTTAAAACTTGCAACCTGAAAATAATTTGTCAGTAGGGCAAAGTTTAAATCGACTTTTCCATCAATCAAGCTGAGTGATGTTTCTCTTGAATTTGATATTCAAAAGTTTGTTTACCTAGGCCATATTTTTACATGTGAATTACGTGACGACGAATACATTCTAAGGCAACGTAGAGCTCTGTGTGGCAGGGCTAATATGCTTTTCAGAAGGTTTTACTCCCGTCCTGATGATGTTAAAATTTCCTCTTTTTTATGCGTTTTGTAATAACATTCCCGGTATTACTACTTGTGGTACATAATGTCAGCGCTATTCGTAACACCATTGTATGTTACAACAAAGTATTTCGTAGGCTGTTTGGCTATCCAAGATACACTAGAGCCTCAAAGGTGTTCGTTCCTCATTCAGTAAACTGTTTCTCAGTTTTAAGAAGAACAACAGAGTACAGCTTTAGTTCTAATAATAATAATAATAATCTTTTATTTGCGTTTCAAGGCCTACGGCCCATATGCAAAGGGGGTACATTGGATTTTTTTTTTTCCAAAACAAAAATACTACAAAAAATATGAGTTGAGTGAATCACAGAATATATCAGAAAAGACTGTAAATAGACTCGCAACTGACAACGTACACAGATCACATCACTGTGAGTAAACGTACATTACAGCTTTTTCTCGAAGTCTGAAAGCTCTGTGGACAAAATTACAAAGACTAAGTAGGT
>LD347783.1:0-10635 GCA_001465055.1 Ptychodera flava
ATTTTTTCATGTACAGAGCCATAACTCAGGCATATCTCAACCAATTTTATTCAGACTTTTTACAAGGACATTGACCTATGTCATACACATGCACATCGATTTGTTTTGTGATATGATCCAATATGGCCACCGTGTGGCCATTTTATTACGTTTTTTCATGTCCAGAACCATAACTCAGACATGTATCAAGCGAATTTGTTCAAAGTTGGTACAAGGAGATTGACCAATGTCATACATATGCATTTTAATTTGTTTTGTGATACGATCCAATATGGCTGCTGTGCAGCCATTTTGTTATGATTTTTTCATGTACAAAGCCATAACTCAGGCATATCTCAACCGATTTTAATCAAAGTTGGTACAAGGACATTGACCTATGTCATACATATGCACATTGATTTGCTTTGTGATACGATCCAATATGGCCACCATGTGGCGATTTTATTACGATTTTTTCATGTCCTGTACAACTCAGACATGTATCAAGCGAATTTATTCAAAAGTAATTTTATCACACACCTAATGAAGTGGACTCGATCCTCTCTGAGGACCTGTAATCAAAGTACCCATTAACAAGTGGGGACTGTGTCATCAATGATGACTTGTTTTATTGTGACTTTGAATTTCATTTTGATGGGTTCACCTTTTTTGAACCATCATGAGATAACTGATGATAGTCTAGCGGGGTACATCAGGATTTGAAAGGTCTTTTATACTGTTGCTGTATTTTGTAAATTTCACAATTACATGTATTGGTATTTAACTTTTCTAAGTGGGGGGATCAGTCAAAATTTCAGAGTTAGAGAGAGAGGTTAGTCAAATTCATCATGGTTGGCAAGGGGGGGTCACTCGAAATTTCGTAGTTTCAGGCCGTAAATAATGATGACTCTCTTATATACAACGCATTACAAACTTGATGACCAATAAAAAAAAATTTACACTGCTACTCCACTTGAGAAAAAAAAATTGATGCAGGTCTGACAGTAGAAAAAAAAAATTGCTGTCACTCTGACAGGAAAAAAAAAATTTGCTCCCATACCCACTTCCTCCACACCCCCCCCCAGAAATCAAATGGTTCTCCCCTAAGTACCAATAAACCATATTTTTTCTGAATCAGCATGAAAGTTCCCACTTTTTCATACATAAGTTTTGTATTTCCCAGTCACGTGACTGGTCACATGACACATCATGTGACCAGAGTTGGCAAAGAATATGAGTATTTGAAGCATCAGGACGTGTTTTAAATCCATAAAATGACGCAAATTAGAACACAGTTGCAATTTTCATGGCATTATCTTTACATATATGTAATAATAACTACCCTTTACTTTATTTATAGATGTACCTATTTAAGATTTTTCTCACAAAAGGCAGAGTAAATGAACCACAAACATCAGCATCTGACTTGATTCTATATTTGAAAATCAACACATTTTGTATTTGTAAACACCTGCTTTATGTTTTCCTTGCAGAAACATGCATCTAAAATGGTTATGATTTATCAAAAAATAATTCACAATGTTTAAAAATACATTTTAGGGAACAACATCACATGACCAAACACATGACCAGTCATGTGACCAGTCATATTGATAATATGGCTGCTATAAAATTTCACTGGGTTATAGTAAAAAATTGTATTTCCTCTAGTTTGATTCACGAATATTGCTGTTAATGGAACATATTTACATATAAACCACTTGTTTTCAATAAATAAACATTTCATTTCATTAAAAAAAACAAACCATAAACATCTTCGCGATCGTCCGTACTTCTAGAAAACTGTAAACAATCAGCGCGACGCTTCTGTGATCAGCCTGACCTTTCAGGGTCGAGGTCATGGGTCACGACATTTGCTTCGGGATTTTGGCCATACTCGGACGTACAAGGCGCAATCACATTCAGGCCAGATCGGAATACATCAATCTTAGTCGCGCTGCGTGCCAACGCAGAAATTACAGGATTTTTAGGAACAAAAACAAAGCTAATACGCCTATTTAACTGTGCCGGATATTTCCGGCACTCAAGGTATATGGTAATTCAATACGGTGCCGGATATATCCGGCGTTCAAGGTAGTCAACGGGTTAATATGATTTTCAATAATTGAATTTTATTAGGAAATCAACAAAGCCAAAGTAATTTTAGTGTAGAATTATTAGAAAGTTCAACTTTTTTGACAGTTCATTGTGAAATGCTTACAATCTTGGAGGATTAAAACATGTAAAGGCAACTTTCCTGAATCCCAACTTTGACATATTCTGAACCGTCATTTATTGTGCCCTGTATGTTATCTAAAAGAAATTGCTCATAATAGTTTGTCATGATAGGTTGGTCAAATAAATAGAGATAGAGAAAGTTCTAATTTCCATTTATGGTTGACTTGGTAAGGATAAAATAAAATTACTTTATGAGGAAAAAATCGAGTGGTCAATTAAAAGAGTGGTGAAAGTGATAGGGTTTTTATGGTAAAGTTGGGGTGTAAGATTCCTCATGTGCTATTTATAGCAATTATGCAATCTGTGTAAACAGTGCAATGAAAGTGTTACATGATTCCTTATAATGCCTTTGATGACCTTGAACTTCTTAAGTTTCAAACATTTGTCTCTTCTGTGTGCTTTCTATGAGTACCTACAGGCTCAACTTATTCAACAGAACTTACTTGCCATGTTAATTTGAAAGTTAAAATGTGCTTGGTTAATAGGATGAAAATACTGATAAAAAGATAACCAGCTGAAGATTCTTTATAAGCTGACAGATATGCTGTTTTTTATGACGTAAATCTTGATAAGCAAGTCTTGTTTACTTTAATTAGAATATAATTTATTCTTGTTTATTAGCTCCCATATAATATGCATATGTATATATGCAAATGAGGGTATTCGTATAAGGTGGAAAAATGTTGTCTGTATGTATGTATGTATGTATGTATGTATGTATGTCCGTCCACATCAAAAATTCCAACCGTAGCACCTACTGTCTTAGTATTTGGTGTACAGGTGCACCTAGGGGTGGAGATGTGAAGTTGTTCAAATGAACATGTCAGTGCCAAAAATATGCAAATGAGGGGAAAAAAAGGAAAAATCCTGCAAATGGCTAAAACTCAGTAAGCAGTGGTCAGATTTGGTTGAAACTTGGTATGCAGATTTCTTGAGGTATTCTAAAGTACATGTGCAAAAATTGGGATGAAATTTGCATGTTTGTATTTTAAGGGTATTTTTTTCCGTTTTTAGTCAAAAAATCTTGTTCTCTGAAATCGCTCATCTTATTGCTATGAAACTTCATATTCATGTTCCTCAGAATGACCTCAGTCATGCTTGTGCAAATTGTATTGATATTGTCATATTTGTAATTTTGGGACAATTTTCATAATTTTTGATAAAAAAATTTTTTATCCAAAAACTACTGATTTGATAGCTTTGATATTTGGTATACAGGTATCTAAGATTAATCCCAATATAATGTATTGAAGGTATGTTGAAACTGGCAATTTTTTTATTTTGGGGCAATTTTTGCCTTTTTTGGTCAAAAAATTTTTCTCCTAAAACTTGTGATCTGGTAGCTTTGATATCTAGTGTACAGGTTCCTAGGGTTTATGTTAATTTGATATATTTAAAATTAGGATGAAATCTGCAATTTTGTATTTTGGGGGCAATTTTTCTCATTTTTGGTCAAAAAATTTGTTTCTCAAAATTTACCAGTCTGATTGCTTTGATATTTAGTAAACAGGTTCTTAGGTTTGGTCATGTCCGTGCGTGTGTGCGTGTGTCAGTGCGTCCGTCCCTCTGTACGTCCGTCCGTTCACGCAGATATCTCAGAGATGCCAGGAGCGATTTCATTCAAACTTGGTACAAGGATTACTTCATATGTCATACATATGCACATCGATTTGTTTTGTGATATGATCCAATATGGCCGCCAGGCGGCCATTCTGGCGGCCATTTTATTACGATTTTTTCATGTACAGAGCCATAACTCAGACATTTTTCAACCGATTTTATTCAAAGTTGGTACAAGGACATTGACCAATATCATAGATATGCATGTTAATTTGTTTTGTGACACGATCCAATATGGCTGCCGTGCGGCCATTTTGTTGCAATTTTTTCATGTACAAAGCCATAACTCGGGCATATCTCAACTGATTTTATTCAAAGTTGGTACAGAGACATTAACCTATGTCGTACATGTGCACGTCGATTTGTTTTGTGATACGATCCAATATGGCCACCAGGCGGCCATTTTATTACGATTTTTTCATGTACAGAGCCATTAAAGTCAGACAGGTTTCAACCCATTTTATTCAAAGTTGGTACAAGGACATTGACCAATGTCATAGATATGCACGTCAATTTGTTTTGTGATACAATCCAATATGGCTGCTGTGCGACCATTTTATTACGATTTTTTCATGTACTGAGCCATAACTCAGGCATATCTCAACGGATTTTATTCAAAGTTGGTACAAGGACATTGACCTATGTCATACATATGCACGTCGATTTGTTTTGTGATACGATCCAATAAATTAAATTAATTGCCAATTTGCATGTACATGATGAACTTTTGTTTTTAGGGTGAATATCCGGAAGCACTGCATCAAACTTTATAAAATATGGTACCAGCGATAATCTATCAGTGTTATGATAGGATGCAAAAATGTTTTGCAACATCCTATTGATTAATTCCTAGTTGACTCATTTAATGACCTTTAGGACGGTGGCCTGCATTGGTTTTATGTTTTCATCACCATGGAACTCATTCTTGGCCATTGAGCGCCATCTGTATCAAAATATTTTTATCACAGACCTAATTAATGAAGAGGACTCTATCCTCTCTGAGGACTTTTAATCAAAGTACCCATTAACAAGTGGGGACTGTGTCATCAACGATGACTTGTTGTTAATAAGATATATTGAAATTAAGTTGAAATCCGGAATTTTGAGTTTTTGGGGCAACTATGCGAAACTTTCAGTTTTACTGGGATATCTTTCATTTTGTATTTTTAAGATTTTTTTTGGTAATTTTATACCTACTGGAACTAAGAGTATATAATGTGGTGATTTAGTAAGCATTTGATATGGTAAACTGTATTTGGTGTTGAAATGCAGTAAAAAAATCCTGGCAGATTTTGAAAAAATCCCAAACAAATAAATAAAAAATTCAGCCAGAGAAGGTTTGACAAAACGAAAAGATGGGAGAGTGGGGAAAAAAGAATGTACAATGGATCGGATAAAAAAGATACTGTAATGTACCTCATCGATCTTCCAGACACCGTCCCTTATCAAATAGTCAACCCCGATGTATTTTTGTGCGCAATTAACCATGCAGTGTATTTTAGTTTAAGATGTCGAGTTAGGTAAGGATTTGAAAGGGATGGTCAAGTTCACCACAGTTTAATTTTATCTCTTGTTTCATCATCCTTGTGTAATTGGTTAAGTTTGTAAGTTGTTCCAGATGTTGGTGCACCAGCTGTTCTGGAAGAAAACAATGTTTACTTTTCCGTAGGGTAGGGTTTCTGAGTTGATGATTGTATGTTGAAATTTCTCCATGTATCTGGTGTATAGGCAAAGTGTAAACATTGGTTGCATGTTATGTATTTCAGTCTTTGTCAAATATTGTAAATGAAAAATCAAAAACAGTTTACTGTGTACTTGTAAAAGATAACATATTTGTCAATACATAAACTGCCTTGCAGATTGATTGTCTTAAAGATTATCACATGAGTAGAAAAGGAAAAGAAACTAATCAACTAATCAAATTGCTGTAACATATTCACTCTCAGTGCCTGTATAGGTCTATACTTAACTATTTTATCATAACATTCAGCTGTTCGTTATCTCCATGAGCCAGGGCACAATTGGGGTCAATGTCATCACTCTGTGCCAGTCTGTGTATGTCAGTCTGTCTGTATATGTATGTCCATGTTTCATACAATTGTTGACTTGTTTTGATAACTATATGGGAGCGAACAGTGATGTTGTCACTATTTTATTATTATAAGCAGTAGTATCAAGTTGAAAAGCTGATATTGACAAGTTGGTCAGCTGTTGGAGGTTAAAAGCTGTAAAAATAAATGTATGCATGTCATCTGTCTGTCTGTCTGTCTCTATGTATGTATGTTAGTTAGTATGTGCGGATGTATGTCTGTCCACATTAAAAACTCCTAAATCGCAGCACCTACCATCTTAGTATTTGGTGGACAGGTGCATCCAGGGTTGGAGATATGAATTTTTTGAAATAAACATGTCAAAATCAAAAATATGCAAATGAAGTTGTATTTTTTTGGCAATTTTCCCGTTTTTTGTCAAAAAATCTTCTTTTCTGAAAGCGCTCATCCCATTGCCTTGAAACTTGTATGTATGATCTTTGGGTTTGCCTTTGTCAGATTTGTTCAAATTGTGGTGAAATTTTCATATTTGTTTCCATATATATTTTCCCATTTTTTGTCAAAAAATCATTTTCTCCCAAAGTATTTGTTGGATTGCTGTAAAAGTCTTGATCCTAGGGTGGTTTTCTGTCAGATTTGTGAAAGTCATGAGATGGAGCACTTCATATTGCTAGGGTATAAGATTAATTTGGACCCCCTGTTGCTTCAAGAACATTAATGTCAAGGCACTTCCAGTTTCATACTATGCCAACACAAAGGCCTGGATGACATGGATTATTTTTGAAGACTCAGGCTTCATAAGTTTGACAGGAAGCTTGGCAGAGAGAAAGAAAGGGTCTCCTTTTCTTGGACAATGCACCATGTCATCCAACAATTACGCCAAAGAATATAAAGTTGCAGTTTTTCCCACCCAATACAACCTTCAAGCTTCAACCAATGGATCAGGGAATCATACAAACGCTGAAGCTGAAGTACAGAAAAAGAGAATTAAGGCATATCATCGTCAAGATGGATGCAGACAAAGACTGCATGCGACCCTGCAACTGTAAAATCTACCAATGTCTTGGAGGCCATCTACTGGGTGCAGAGATCCTGGCAAGAAGTTGACATTTCCACAGTGACCAAGTGTTTCCGGTGTCGTGGCTTTGGTGATGAAGAGTTTGTTGCTGATGATTCTGCAGAAATCCCTGACGGTGATGAAGAGTTTGTTGCTGATGATTCTGCACAGATCCCTGATGGTGATGAAGAGTTTGTTTCTGATGATTCTGCACAGATCCCTGATGGTGATGATCTTGATGCTGCAGCACAGGAACTATTTGGGTGTTCCATTCAAGATTTGGTGGACATTGACACTTCTTTGGTTACTTGCCAATGTAATACAAACTGGCATCAATCAGCTGTTGATCGACTACGTGAACACCAGAACGTCAATGAAGACAGTGCAGATGAAAGTGACAAGGAGAATGAAGAAGAATAAAATGAACCCAAGATTACCAGCCTATCATCAGCTTCAGATGCAGTCAATGACCTTCAGCAGTTTGTACTTCACCATGGCCATGAAGATCTCCTCAACCAACTACTTAACATCAAGGATTTGCTGAACCAGAAAAAGAGTCAAGTTGCTGGATTTGCCAAACAGTCAAAGATCAGTGACTTTTTCGAATGAGGAACACTATTTACTCTGTGTAAACAATAATGCTAATTTCTTGTTTGTGATGCAGTTTTCAAATAAGAACCACATGTGATATGTTGAATAATAAAATATCTGGTTGTAATGAAATAGATTGATATTTTGATTTAATAAATAAAGTACACTTTATGAACTAAAGTGTGATTGTGTAGCTGCAAATGGCCTATCCCTAATAAATATTCATGAATAATTTAATACATTAGTAAAACTCTACATAAAGACCACCTGTCTATAAAGACCACATAGCCCCAGTCCATTGACCGGTCTTTATGTATAGGATAAAGCCCGAGTACGAGGGCTCTTCTGGTATATAAAGTCCATCCCAACGATAAAATGTCGAGGCCGCAGGTCGAGACATTTAATCTTAGGGTTGGACTTTATATACCAGAAGAGCCCTCGTACTCGGGCTTTATCCTATACATAAAACACCCTGAATTGAGCACTCTGATTGGTCAATCAACAGTAGATAGTTTTTAAACACAGGTTTGACTGTATTAGAGAAACAAATTACATAAAATTTATCAATGTTTGAAACTCAAAATTGTCACCATCCCTGTGTACTTTATGAAGAAAGATAAATTTCTTTATTTTTGAAACAACGGAACAACAACGGGAGATTGTAACTTGCGGAGTGATTCAAAATAAGAAGGTTGCAATGGACCGGTTTGCCTTTGACATGTTTGTCAGTGGTCTGACTGCATGGCCACTCTCTATGAAGATCTGATTTGCGCTAATCAACACAAACATGGCCAATTCAATACATAAAATTGCAAAATTCAGCAGTATCAATATCTGTCATTGTAACTTTGTTCAGATTGTTCAAGTAAACCACTGGCCCATTTTGCAATGTGTTTTGACTGTTATTGTTATGGTATGTGAAGGGCAATATGACAGAACCCCATGGCCTGTGAGTGCAAGCGCGCCGTACTAGCGGTATTTGCACTCGTGCTGCGGTGTATTTGGTGGCTGTCCTTTCACAATCGAAGGGAGTGAAAGGACAGCCGAATACACCGCAGCACTCGTGCAAATACCGCTAGTACGGCGCGCTTGCATTCACAGGCCACGGGGTTCTGTTATTATTACATATGTTCTGTCTTTTATTTGCATCATTTATCGAGAGAATAGACGATTAGTCAAGCGTACTACTTGTCTGTCAAAGCTTCAGGGCGACCCTGCGGAGTTATTTAACATTGACATCACTGTAATGAGGCATCGAATTAGATTTCACTTTCATTGGTCAACGCCCGCACACCCTCCATTTTGATTGGCTAAACTATTGTTTACTTGTTTATCAAGGACGATGTAAGAGGAACGTCGGGGGGCTTGAACTCTGCTTGCATCGCTCACACATACATGTACGTAGCCATAGATAGCCAAATGAAGAGAACTTTGAACGTGGAACGCTTTTGATTAGTCCCCACGGACACCGTCCGGGGGGACTTATAGGTTTGGTCATGTCCGTGCGTCCGTGCGTGTGTGCGTGCATGCGTGTGTGCGTGTGTGCATGCGTGCGTGCGTGCGTCTGTTCACACAGATATCTCAGAGATGCAAGGAGCGATTTCATTCAAACTTAGTACAAGGATTACTTCATATGTCATACAGATGCACGTCGATTTGTTTTGTGATACGATCCAATTTGGCTGCCGTGCGGCCATTTTATTACAATTTTTTCATGTACAAAGCCATAACTCAGACATGTTTCAACCGATTTTATTCAAAGTTGGTACAAGGACATTAACCAATGTCATAGATATGAACGTCAATTTGTTTTGTGATACGATCCAATATGGCCACCAGGCGGCCATTTTATTACGATTTTTTCATGTACAGAGCCATAACTCAGACATGTTTCAACCAATTTTTTTCAAAGTTGGTACAAGGACATTGACCAATGTGATAGATATGCATGTCAATTTGTTATGTGATACGATCCAATATGGCCGCTAGGCAGCCATTTTATTATGATTTTGTCATGTACAGAGCCATAAGGCCAGTAAGAAAAAATAAATTGTTCATCGGAATCGCCGCTTCTACTTTGGCATATTTGGAATTTTTTTTGATCGCGGCAAATTCTTACTTCCGCATTACAAATGTTTTTAGTACTGCCGCTGGTGGCACCCTACACTCTGTCGGGTTTTCGCGGGCACAGGATTTTGAATGAGACTTCCGACGTGTTTGGATTTAGTTGACCGCTAACACATTGTTGTGACGTCTGAATTTGGCGAATCACGACGCAAAGTGGGTCGATTTGGCCAGAAATTTCTTCGTTTTGTAAAGGTTAGTACATGTCACATCATGAGTGTTAATTTGATGGCCAACATTCAACGTGATGGCCAACAGTTAGTTCCAAAGACGCTATTCAGTGTTTGTCCTTATATTACGTTGGGCGATTTGTTCAACAAGTTCGTGACAGCAGATGGACGGTGCATCCGATTGAATGAAAATTGGATCGAAAGTATAAAAATTTACGGCAATGATAAAACACATAGTTGCGTCCATGTTAAAGTATCATTTGAAGCTTGCTGTTTCTATCGTGGAGTACAAGACAGCCTTCTGAATGATGATAACTTCACTCCGATCACAGTACAGCGTTGTTAGACCATTGTGTAAAATGTGTAGAGACAGTGGTAAAGAGGCCAAAACATGGGGCCAAAGTAAAACGAAAAAACTCAGATGCTAGGTCCCACCAGGACAATATTAAAGGACAAAACTGAATTGTTGGATTTCAGTGATTTGCTGTACATTTCAGTTTTATTCTGAGAGAATGTTGAAATACTCGAATATGTTGTGCAAACACTAACTGTGAATGTAATGGCCTGTGTTATTATTGGGAAATATAGTATTGAATTCAGTAACCAGTATCAGTGTTTCTTGTCTGAGATATTTCTGGTAAAAAGGGAAACAATTATCTTGCCTTGTCTGCATCTGTGCAAAAATGCCAGAGAACTGTGTTTACCTTCGGCCTAAAAAAATAAAAAAATTTCGCTCGCCGCTCCTGGAACTGGGTCCAAAAAATCCGATGAACAAGATTTTTTTTTTCTCTGGCCTAACTCAGAC
>LD347784.1:27920-49297 GCA_001465055.1 Ptychodera flava
AGGAGTGAGCAAGAACAGCTCTCTCTCTCTCTCTCTCTCTCTCTCTCTCTCTCTCTCTCTCTCTCTCTGATAACTCACAAAGGGATGCATCTTTGCTTGTCAGTTTGCTGAGCAATCTTATTCTTAAGTCAAGCAAAGAACCCCAAATGATATGTCCGATAAATAAATACGGCTTGTATGCAGAGAACATTACCTGTAATACTGTATCTAATCTTTAGTTTACTGTAATCATGTGAAAAGGTTAAAAATCGGCGATTTTAACACTGATTTTCGAATTCATTTGCTTAAAAACTAGGTGAGACTGGGATACATAGCAAAAGGAGACAAGTGAGGACTTTCAAAAAGTTGCTCAGTCACTCAAATGATTAACGACAGCACAGTCCGATAGAGGGACTGTGGCGACAGCATTCCCAGCTTTGACTTATTAGACAACTGTGGGAGCAATCCTGATTGGTGTAGCATGCTAGCAGGCGATCTGATTAAAATCAGATGTAGAGTACGGCGACGTCTACTTACGCGCATATACGCGGTATTCTCTTGCTGTCGTAGAGAGAGGCAAGACAGCAAGAGAATACCGTGTACATGTACGCGCACTAAAGTAGACGTCGTCGTACTCTACATCTGATATATAACAGGACGACTATTTTGTTTGGCAATAAAGTTCTTACATTTTGAATAAGAGGCATTTTAATTTTGCTAATCATGGTTTTAATCAAATTTTTGAGTGTCATATCGGTCTTTAAACCCTTGCCATTTTACAATGAGGATAGATAATGCCAAATAATATGATAGTTTTTTTTCCACATATACTCTTCTTTTAAGTGAAATATTACATTTCAGAAAATAGCGTCAAGTTTTTGACTTAAATTAATTTTTATCATTAATACCAAAAATTGAGGTTTTTACCCCAAATATACACCCATTCATCTTTTGAGTAAACTACTGCTACCATACTAAACTTTAGAGTCTCTGCATTTTGAAAATATATAGTGCGAGGAGGTTTCCTTTTCATCTTTGGTGAGAAATATTGTTTCGAAAAAACCGTGTTGGCAACACGCAGCTCCACCTTAAATTCCAATTAGACCAATAGGATGGGGAGCCGGGTCGGCGCTGCACAGCCAACGTGACAGAAAAAGCCGGCGCACGTCCCATGGACTACAATATTGCAGATAGGGAGGTTGTAAATCCAGTAACTAGTAATAACGACCAATAACTAGCAATAACGAGCAAGAATCAGATAGAAGGCGCCAGTAACGAGCAATAACTAGCCAAATTATATGATCTGTCCATAAATTAGAGTGCAACCTGTAATTCCTGCCGATCGTGGAAATCCCACCCTCTACGAAACGTTTAGTAGTTACCAAAAAGCGCGGCACCTCGAAATAAGGCAGCATTGACTATGAGACACAAGAACTTGCCAGAACTAACTGGAAAAAGGAATCGTCAGCAGCTAAGGATAACTAGCAAAAACACAGTATTTGAATTATAATGATAAAGCATGCATATTTGAAGCCCCACTAGCTGTAACTCTTGAAATTTGTTGACCTATTCTCTCTTGGTTTTCTACCCCCCTGAAGAGATCTGGGCTTTTGCTACACTAGGAAACCATTCCACTGTGAAACATTTGAGAGGTAAATTCAAATTTTAACGATCATTTTGATTTCCTGCATGTTCAAAAATTGGTAATACAAAGGAAAGAACACCCAATGTCACAGTTGAAAACATTCATCCCAGTTCATAACATTGGACTACTCTGTGCAGTTTTATGTGAAGATTTCAGTGCAGATATGCACAGTATCCATGATTTTTACTTTTTAGCATGAGGCTGCGATTTAATGAGTGGGCACTCATTTAATTGCATTGTAATCTTTAATTTGTTCAAAATTGCACGTACAGTCCCAGTGGGTAGTTAATAATAAGTGTATACACACACCTAAATTAGTATATTCTCACAAACTTATTTTAGTTTGAACGCAAAATCATAAAAAATAATGCTAAAAGATACAACTAGTTGGGCTTTAAGTGAAGCGCTCTCTATGACAGATTTGGCTAACTTCATATTTAGACTGTTATTACATAGAAGCTGTAAGCAGAGTGTAATTATAGACTGCAATTAAATAACTTACACCGAAAGATATGAAAGAAATGATAGAAGGGTAATGAATATTGAATATTTCTTCAATCTTAGCTCACACCACAAAGAACCAGCGGTCTTCCGCAAATGAGTCACTTGTGCTAAGGGACTGGACAGAAATTACAGGGCGGGAGGGCCGTTGTTTTCCAAAATGATGCTGCGGAAAAAAAAATAGTAAACCTTCAAACCTGTTTGCGTGAAATATAGAGACCACCAATTTACATGCCAAAAAGACAAAAAAGCCCCTGGCGTGTCGCAGTCCATCTCAATATTATCTTAATTGACATATTAACAGATTATTTCTCAATTGACCTTTTGTTATGTAGGTTATTCTGCCCCACCCATCTTCTGAGTTTAATTAGTCTAGGACATTCTGAAGGTCATGTGTTAAACGATATTCTCCCCTATGACCTTGAATTCGGTTAGTCATGTTTAGAACTTTCTAAAATGTCATGTTTACTACAAATGAAGATTTTTTACAACAGTAATTAACACACCAATGGAAATTCTAGATTGTTCTTATATTCTCTAGATAGAATCATTTAGTATAAATACGGGATGGTACAGATTTTATGGCATACCGTTACGGATCACGTCAGTGTTTACTTCAAGGCTACTCGGGACTTGAAGACCTTCATATTCACACGCTGGATTGCTCTGTTAACTTCATTATCTTCCAATAATCAACTGTTTGAGACAAGGATTTGTACCGTCCCAGCTGAGATAAGTAGCCTGTTAGCCTTTACAGTTTGTACTTTATCACTTAATTTAGTGAATAGTTTTATTTTAATAAAAATCGCCGACTACACCTTTTTTCTGTTGTAACACTTTGACCTTTCAAAGAATACTTCTAGACTTTTCAAATAATCACATAATGTAACTTTTCATTTTGATGAATAAGAGATCACACGTCACAATTGCAATCCTGTCAATAGAGAAATTGGCTGTTTAAAACCCCAGTAAAGCTAACTTTTGATGATAATTTCACCATTTTTATTTTGAATGTCAACCATAATTCCTTGTTCTTCTCCCCAAAGAATGTTGATATACACAGTATCCATCTTTTCAACTCAGTAGTTGTAAACTGCATTGTTATTCTTGAAAAGTGACTTCCGGTCCGGACTACAATAAAAATAAACAATAAAAATGCATTTTACACATTTGAACAATGAGTTGACAAGCTAAACAGTGAGCGTTTCAATATACTATGGGGAGTAGAATAAGAAGTTGCAATTGATATATAAAATAAAAATAATGAAAAAAAATCATCAAAGGTTAGCATTACTGGGGCTTTAAAATTGAAAGGGCCGGGGGACAATGGCTGTAATGTTTACTGTCATTTAAAGTCTGGCTTGCCATTTTTACAGAGAGGACTATTATTATCAAGAAACTTATTAAGGTAGAACGCACCTCGGGGACAGACATTCGGACTCTCAAACTTTTACAATTCTCTTCTGATATACCACATGTGGGGGTTCATTTTAAAGCTCTTGGTGAAAGAAAACTTTTCACCGGCTTAGTTTTTCGAAATTCGAAAATTTTTATTTTTCTCCATAGAGTTAACACAGGGATGACGGCCATTTTGAATTTCTAATATGGGTAAATCTTGGGTAATTTGTTTCTCTAGTACCAAAATTTGCACGGTGACCCCCTATTTTTATTCTTGATTTTGAAAGAGAATGATTGAAAGATTCATTAAGGAAAGTTAGAGCAAAAGTTTAAGTCTTTCACTTTCGAGGTGCATATTACCTTAAAGCCTAAAACTAGATATATTTAACATAAAATACTTATAGATGCATGGGTATTCAAAGTTTTGTATAGGAATAATAATTAGTTTAGCCTAGATTACCATGTGAGGTGAGTTTTATATTTTATACCTGATATTCCAATATCATATTTGTATATGTAGTTCACATCTACACTTTCAAACACGCTATTCTAATCATGTGCATTTATATCGATTGACAAACATTTGCAAAGACCGATGTAATGTTAGTAATATATTAGAAGAAAAAGTCCATGGTTTTCGCATAGACTGCCATTTATTGTGAATCAACACTTTCAGTAAAATTTCAGTAAAATGAATGCGAGTATTGAGTTGTGATGTTGCAAGTTGCAATGTTGGATGTGGGTATTAAGTTGTAAGTTGCATGTGGACATTGTCTTGTGATAATGTAGCACTGTGCTCATGAAAAAAGCCGAATTGCATGTATTTGGATTGCCCTAAGACCTGTAAGACTCCTAAAAATGCAGTACAACCATATAAGTCACTCGGCTAACTCATGTCGCAGTTTCCGCCCACTCTGTATTTCTGCTTTTAAGGTAGAATGCGCCTTTAGGACAGATATTAGGACTCTCAAATTTTTCCAGTACTTTTTTGATACATAATTTGTAAGGGCTTTTTAAAAGCTCTTGGAGTTAGAAAAATGTTCATCTTTTCAAGTTTCAAGTTCACGAAAATCAAGAAGTTTACTTTCCCCGGGGATGGCGGCTATTTTGAATTTAAACTATCGGTAAATGTTTAATTTGTTTCTCTAGTACCAAACTTTGCACGAGCACAGTGACCCATAATTTTTATTCTTAATGTGGTAAAAAGAGAATGGATGAAAGTTTCATTTAGGAAAATTGAGCAAAGGTTTAAGTCGTTCACTTTTCGAGGCGCATACTAAAAGAAATATACTCATTACTGCCATCACATGTGATTTGAGAGTTAAACGTGTTCAAATAAAGGAAACCAAACGAAAGGAACGACACTATCAAGCGACATACGTATACTACCGGTATGTAGTAATATAAGTCTAACAATTCAACTAGGGGTCGATCATTAAATTTTATGAGGAGTGTTCAAAAATGCAAAATTTAAATTTCTACAGAGCAAAAAGTCTGATAAAACAGCTTTTATAGTCACGTGGCTTTTAAAGATATTAACATATAGGTAGGCCTAAAGAAAAAACTATGGGGAAAAATAATGATATCAAAGCATATATGTAAGATAATCCATAATCTAAGATCTAATGATGCATCACTGACCTGTTTGAAAAGATCACGAACGAATGAAAGTGTCAAAAGTATGAACGTAGCATGTATACCGTTGAATTACAAGACTTTTAATCACGATTAGTTACTGAATAGCTTAAGTCTTAGTCTCGTCACTTAGGCCTATGTGTCGCTGTGTGCCAACTATACGCACTGTGACCTGACCGGAATTCCGAACGTCGATCTCGTTTCATAGTTTATGATCTATTATCAACGCAAGCCGCTGTTGAGCTTCTGACCCGCATGCAAACCCGAGTTACCCTTCAGATCAGTTACGCGTGTCCTTGTCTGACCTCGCCTTCAGTGCCGCGGTATGGGACGTATTTTTTACTGACCTTTAGGTTTTTTTATGGATTTTGCCCTACCCGGTTTTAGTCTGAAATGTAAGTCATAAAACTCCTTATATTTCTCAGGTCAGGCCTCTAATAATCCGCGTTACACCCATAGACACTAGACTACTCTCCAGGGTATATACCGCCATTGTTTGGTCACATTTACCTATAGTTATCAAATATAACTGTGAACCTGTTCACAGCCAAGGGAACTGTGATGAGGATGTTATCAAATATGGTCCTTTACATCCTTTTTCTACTTTATCCTCTTATTTGGTATGTACATATCGATTAATTTGTAAAACATTAATATTGACTTCTTGTGTTAAACAAACGCTCTCCGAATTCTCAATCTATTATTTATCAGTATCGGGGAACGAGGGTCACGCTTGTGCGTGCAAGCGTATATACTCGTTAGTCAACTCACCATGTCGGTGTATCCTAGCAACTGAAAGCGCTTGCTGTCGTCTCTTCTTTCACCTTGCCAACAGGTTATATCTGCCATGGATGGATAAAAGGTCAATTTAGTTGGTATCTCAGAATCCGATGGATCCATGGCCAAGATCGTATCCAGACATTTGACTGTTCAAGTACACAGATGGTAAGTGCATGTGTGACCAACGTCTGGTAAACTTACTTCGTATTTAGCTTTAAACATGTCATACTACTATACAACAGGGCAATAACCTGGCATGTGTGATGAAACCAACGAGCTGAAAATCATAGGCGACCTCGCTATGAATATATGTTTTAAATACCCAAGGAAAACAAATACATGTGTGGTAGGTAGCTGTTCAAACAAACAATGCCTTGAAAATACTGATTGTTAGCCTCGACCCCTGATATCGTATGGTTGTAACAACAGAAAACGCCACCTGTTGCCTTGCAGAAATCCTTGACTGATCAAAAGAAAGTGTTAATGTCGATAACTTCTTTTTAATGCCTATGTACAAGTCGGAAAAGGGACATCTCATTACATGACATGATCAATAAGAGTAAGTTTCTGGCATCATTTCTCAAATTCGGCTCTTCTGAGTTGTATTTTTTATTTTTCTTGATCTAAAACAGGTCACTTAAGAAGGTATGTTCCATGTTATTTTTCACTTGGACTTTCACATGCTGTATTTATGTCTATGTTCGTCATAAACCGAATTTCGAAAACCTTTTCACGTGCGTTCACTTTCACTTTTAATAATATGGATGCGCCCTCATCGATGAACCAGCGAGAAATTAAATATGATCTGACCTGTGACCCGCTTTCACTTCCGTTATTTTAACAACACATTTGCCAGACACCATGATTCGTAAAGAAGGCCGTATAACTATGATTTCCATATTCAGCTGCGGTCTTTCACCGGTTTGTAGGTAGAGTTTCTACACATTTGTTTTAATGTCTTTGAACAGGATCGCCGTCAAACTTTGGAAAAAGGGCTCCCGGTCAATTTTTATCAATGGATCTTAACCGTTGCGATGTATGGAGTCAATAATTCGCCGATGTGAATTTAGTCTGGACAAAGCAAACGGTTTGTGCATTAATGTTCCCGTTTTATATATTGTTGACTTACAATACAACGATCTACCTGCCGGTAGTAAAGCTAAATATGGACATACATGTGACTACCGATCGTTCGTATGAGTTGTAACTATCCACTTCACACATTATTTGTCTGTTGAACGAACGGAGGCCAGCGACAGGGAAGGCTCCTCGCAGAATAAACCTACAACTCCCGTTCGTTAAACGCCGATCGTTCTCAGCCACCATGCATGCCGTGCTCGAGGACAACCCGGCAGCTAGAAGCGACTGTGCAATACTCTCACTGTCCTGGAAGGGGACGGTTCCTGACACCGAGAAAGATAAAAGCTACACACGTAAGCGATGTTACACAGAAGGATGGCTTGCCAGCGGCAATGTGAAGGGTATCGTTGGAGCAACTTTCACTACCAGTCATTGTAAAAAGGACTTTACCGTTCCCAGCCGGACGAACTTTAACTTGCGGGGTCATAATTCCGAGGTAAGTGCCCCATATGTTGCAATTTATGACACCGGCACACATCGTAATTCTCGTAATGTTCGCGGTACGGCACATACTTGAGTTCTCTGAAATATATGCCGTGTCGCCACAAGTGTTACAGTTGCCGAGTCTGTCGCTTTTCAATTTAAATACGGGATCAAAATCGCACTCAGGCTGCAACGTGCTAGATTTAAATGTGCTATTACTAGGCCATCAGTCTTCCATTTACAGTACACTGTTTTTGAAAGCAACAACATGCAGACAAAGCGATGCATTTTCCAGCAACCAAGATGTGACTGTGCAGCAGAATGCAAAAAAGACAATTGTTACCGAGATGAACTGTGTAAATACAGTCCTGTGATAAAAAAAAAATATTGTAGATACCAGTACCGCGCAAGGGACATCCACTTAAGAATGGCAGAAAATGTCGATTTAACTTTTTTAGAATTTTTATTCTGTTGACAGCAGAGGAATTTTAACATCAGTATGGTAGGCTTGACGATGGTGTGTTAGTGCTTTGGTTTTACAATGTAAAACGTCAAAATTATGTAAAACAAGTTCATTTCCTGCTACCCCCCTTTCAGTAGGTTAATTATAAACTTTTCTGCATAGTAGGAAGTATCTGATAATAATGAATTGATGTTGTATGCGTCCACTAACTAATGCTTCTGAGTGCTGCATATTTTCAGTTTTACCATTCTGACTTTAGGCATTAATTTCGCTGTTGTTCATTTTGTTTGAGTAATAGAAATTTGTGTCTTAAGTTGTCTTCACGGAAGTGAATCCATGCAAAGCTTTAAATGATGGTATTATTTGTCACTTGTTGTTGATAACATAAAAAAACCCACAAAATACATAGCATTTTATCATTGGGGTTACTGAATATGCTGCCTTACATGAGAGCGTACATGTTGGGCCAGTAACCTTCAGTGACAATAATGTTATTCATATTTGATGTGAATAAAATTAACTACAGAAGCCGTACTTTATGGTCGTTTATTGGTGATTTACATATATTTTCATCAAAATGCACATTAAACATGAAATTTTTCTTACGTGAACAAAACAATGCTGACAACTAGTTATGAGATCAGTGTTGTATAACGTGATCTCCCAGCACTGCTGTGCAGGAAATAGGCATTACTTTAGACGTACAGAGGAAAGAGCACTCCTACTAAGGTTATCAGCATAGAAATCTCTTAGAATTTGCATATGTATTATGTGACTGAACTCCTTACATGCTTTTGTGAAGTACTTGGAATCTCATTTGCATATTCATAACTACTTTGGGTTGTTTCTCCTTTGAGACTTCTGTTACTGATGAATTGTGCAATTTCCGTAAGTTTGAAATGAAATAGAACAATGATAGCGGAGAATATACTATGGTTTTAGTCATAACATCCTTAATTATTCTCATACGTATTGTTGACCTGTGATAGACCTGCCAAATCTTTTTGCCAGAATGCAACAAAAATAGTTAAGTGTGTTTTCTCAGAGTTTAGTTTGATTGTTCTATTTTGCTGTGTAAATGCCATATTTTACTCGACAAACATGATTTTGTCCATAGAGGCAATGCATCCTGTGTCTACTGTTGGCTTTTCACCTACCTGTAGCCGGTGTGTATGAGGGGACATCAAATATAGAGTTTGAAGGTTTAATTTTGCCCTCCCCAAAAGATACATTTTGTGATTGGTGGAGTGGTAGGGACTATTAAAATGAAGTGATTGTGCAACATAGAAAGTACCATTATAAGCCGGAGGATAGTTACCAAGGGCAACCAACATTGACCAATTTTGATAAATTGTAGCCATAGGTGTTTCTACATGTAAATTTGCTATTCAAATTTATTTCGAACAAAATTAAAATTCGGAGGGGACAGTAGTAGCTAGTATTTGCAATTTCCTTCCTGCTATGATTTGAAAATCCCCTCCCAACCCATTTTCCCCACACCCCATCAGGAAATCTCCCCACTTTCTTTCTCCTCACTAAAAAACTCCCCTCTTTCCTTTCCTCATTACAAAAGTTCCCATTGCCATCTCTATGCCAGTTGCTTTTCCCATGCCCATTGTCAAAGTCCTGAAAAAAGCTGATCCCTGTCTGTTGATTGTTTTAAGTTGCCACAAACCAGCTGAAATACTGAGGCAGCTAGCAGACCAGGGTAGAAGCTATTTGGTCCTTGCACTGGAGTGGAAAGAAGTCACAATCTACATTTTTGTTGATATGATCAAGAAATCTGTTTTCATAGAGTCCAAGGGGTCATATCGGTTTGTTATCTTATCTTTTGGTTAGATACGCAAACATTAGATTATTTGGCATTCTGTGTCCTTTACACCAATAGAGAGAAACATACGGAATGTAACTGCTGTTGTTAAAACCCTTTGAGTGCTGTACTTTTTCCCACCAAATTTTAGTGCAACATTTTTCCAATTTTTATGAACTTTTCTGTAATTTTTGTTGATAATTTTGGACCAGATGAACTCAACATTTCATTGGCTACAGTTCTTAATCAAAATTTTGACAAAAATCTGACAAAAATTGACTGAGTTATATTTTCTAAGGGTGACAAAAATTGACTTTGGCACACAAAGGGTTACTTGTAAAGGCCTATGTCAGGCGTCAGATTGTCTAGTGAGGAAATTTACTTACCAGACTACAATTTCAATTGAAAACAAAGGGCTATGACACCTCCATAATCCTCTTACAGACGAGAACAAACTTAATCCCAAGGATCAAGTCCCAACCCTTTAAGGAAAACAATTTTTCTAGTTTTACGTGGAATTATTGTTCGGAAGCAATACCACAGAATTTTTAGGTATTTTTATAAGCTATCTAGGCAGGCGGCATCAGCTGGATTCAGGGTTGGGTATTTGTTTTGGCATTCAGTTTTATAAGAGTTGGTAAATTTTTGTCACTCATGCAGTACAAAGCACATTTCGCCTATTCTGTGATTGAGACAAGGTGATATCGGTTCTGAGTAAATGGGAAGTGAGTGTAATAGTATTTCAAATGATAACGTCCTAGCGACAAATAGACATCCCTACATAATAATCTACCATCTCCTCATCGACTGCCATAGTTACTGTTGATAGATCATTATTTGATTTTGGGTTATCTAGGATTCCACGCAGTTTAATGAGTATTTAAATGTACTTGTTAATGGTTTTGCAATACTCAATATCAGGGCTCTTTGAAAACTATTAGTTGATAATGAAATCCATCCTCGATGACTGCTTGTATAGGTCAGTGGTTTAGTTTATACATTCACTAGTTTCCAGGCTGAGATGTTATGTAACTTACTACAGCTACTCTACTTGTATCAATCAAAGCGTTTGAAGAGCAAAACCACAAAAACCGTAAATTGTCTATCCCTACCAATAGCACCCAGTCATGTTTGTCAATTTGTGTCTCTGCAAAGAAATAGTATTTTATTCTCTTCCAGAAGTCATGATTGGGCCGCCAGAATCTTGCAATGTTTGTTCATCTGTCGCTTATGACCTTGTTGCTAAGATACACACAGCTTGTTCTACCCATGGCAAGCACACACAGTTATAGCAAGCATACACGATACTCATCAGCTTAATGGTGTGTGGTATTGGGTTTTCTAGTGATGACCTTTGACCCCCGTGTGTCTTTTCATGCAGGAAACCTGGCGATATCATAGCCCCATTGAGAAAATGTTGCTGATGACAAGTCAGTGGTAATTTTCACCAGATATTATGTCAATGGTGGTCACCATCTTGTCTCAATTCAGTGTAAATTACCGTATAATGAAAATTAGGGCAAAAAGAAAAGTTAAAATATCAATAATGTAAAAGGATTATACAAAGTAGTTAAAACTACTGAGTATGATTTTGGCAAAATTCAAACAGTTTATCGACTGTTATAGCAAAATGAACCCAAATATTCGAAATTCAGCCAACTTTTTTGAAATGACAATGTGCAAGCATTTTTCTTTTTGGAAATAAAATTTTCAAAGTCATTTATTTCTGCACACAAGGCAAACAAAAACTTTTGTTGACACAAAATCTAATTGGAAAGATGTAAGATCCCATCACTACTTCAAGTTGTCTGTATCAATTTACAGAGAGTAAGTTGATGTTTAAGCTGATATCACAAAAGAAGCGTGCTGAATTATAAAAACAAGACAGAACATGCAGTCAATATGACCCAGGGTAAAACTTTCCCCCATGAGAAATTTAAAATAATGATTTCTTTTTGTGCCATCTTAATAATCAAATTTGCCGTAGGGCACTGCAGGACAGTGCGGCCTACTTTGTACTTCTGAATATTGAAGTGAAATATTGTTAGTTGTGAAACGTGGCATATTTCAAAATATCGCTGCTAATAATGAGATAGACACACATAACAAACAAGAGAAAATTTTCACTGATAATTGTGTATGAGTGATTCCTGTTACCATTGTTACTAGTGCCATGGTAACAAAAATCAGCAAATTTCCCCGTAAACGTTTCATCACTAGAACTACATGAAATCTGCTGTTTGTTCAGATGTGTTTGGGAAACGCAAGTCAGCTCTTTCTGTTGTCAAATGCTTGACCTTTATATTTTACCATGCTGGTAACGCTTCATTCAAAATGCTTTTGTAAAAGGAGAGGTTGTGCTAACCTTGTCATGTTTACTAGAAAGAATTAGGATAACTGAGGGGGTTGGAAATCTATGGCTATGGAAGGTATGGGAGAGTGGGAGGCATGGCAAATTGCCAAATTTACTGGAATACTGCTGCCGGGTATAAGTAACATGGTGTTTGTAGAATATATTTGGCAGGTTTAAGGTATTAGGGTGAAAGGGTTTAACAGCCAGCAATACGTCCACGGTTCAATGAAGAGGAAGATCTGGGTATCTGCCATTTTCAGTCTGTACCTCAGATACTAATGGATCCTCCGAGAGTCCAGACTGAGGGGGGTCAAATAAAGAATTGAGAAGGTTAAGGAGGTTTACTCCTGATTAGATTACAGGGAAAGTAAATTCTTTCCATGGATTTAAATTCAGTGGACAAAGACTTGTGGAATGTGAATTGGATTTCCGTAGAAGAAGTACTGATTGAAATCGGATGCAGAGAGATTTGCTCCTTTGCTGTCTCATTGTCTTCGTCTTGGGTGGATATTTGACAACAGGCGTAAAAAAGGCAGAAATTGAACCGGAGCACATTATCTACGGGACATCTGATTTTAACCGGATTAGGTTGTAGGGTGTACCCATGATACCAGACTTCTCTCATTTAAATCTTTGATCACACTCTGCTATTTATCTTCACCTCACAATAGGCTGTTAAGTCCTACACTTGCCTTATCAGAGTTGCGTGTCTAGATATATACACATAATGTCTGTTGATAATATGATATTGTTGACATGTACATATGTGACTTTTAGTAGTTCTGTCAACATATCAAGATACCGTGTATGACAGTGCAAACCTTTAAGTTATGCAATATCCAAATACTACATCATGTACCTCGTTAGGCATTGAAAGGAATTGTGTTTTCTCTCTTTGATCATATATTTTAAGTTGTAGTTCCTATCTTTCAATAATTTATCCCAGTGACCGAATTCCCTGTATAACTAGAAGTCTTCTAGTTATATATAGCTTTAACAAAATCAGACAAATAAGAAAATGTGACTGCAGTAACATCAAATTTGTCCTTGTTGATCATTTCTTTTTTAAATAGACAGGAAAAGGATATGGCCTCATCAAAGAAAATTATGTCTGCGAGTGAGTAAATCTGTGATACATGCAGTGCAGTGTATATGCAATTCTCTGTACATGACTCTACTACAAATCAGAAACACAGTGTAAGACAGGAAGTATTTGTCTTGAGACTTGTTGGATATTTATTCATATACAACTTATCCTTGCTGAATCGATCTGCCATCAAAGTGCAGTCTGTAGGGATGTAGACAATTTTTGTTGAATGTTGGGTGGCAAAAATAAAAGTACAAGCGGTTACAAGTAGTGTGAGTGTACCGGTACATGAAGTTTGTGCTAAATGTCCTTATTTTTTACTAGATATAAATTATCACAGCCGGCAAATTCTAGCTGACAGCTGGTTGTTGTTGCCGGCTGCCAGCTATTTTCTACATCCCTGCAGTCAGCAGGACACGTTAGGTTCAGTGAGCAACGTACCCAGTTTACTCAGTGCATGTACTTGATATATACCGGTATATATATAATATCTCCAGTGAATTACAATTCCATAGAGTCGCTTATGCCAAGGACACTCACATTGAAAAATCATCGTACATGAGACGTCAGTAACAGTGTAGGACATTCCTTGTAAGCCTATAAGATGGCAAGTTTTGCATTTTTGGGGTCCATTTTACATATTTCTATTTTGTTGAAAGTGCTAGTTTTGTACCACTTCATCAGATGCAGGATAGAGAAAGCATATTTGAAGTTTGCCTGTACAGTTTTGACTCGTAAAATCCTGAATACTGAGGGAAGTCACTGTGAGTCACAAGTCAATGACCTCCAAAGTAATCTTACACATGTATAAGCATAGGTATACCTCTTGGTATGAACATTTTTAATTGTACTTATTTTTGCTACACATTTCTGGAATACAATGATAAATGTATTGAAAATTAGTATCAATTGTTTAATTTTTTATGACAGCAGTTCAGCATTGTACAGCAATTTGTGCATGATAAGAACCAAAAATTTAAAACATTTGTATGAATTTTTAATCATAGTTCGTGAGCACACATCTATGAATACTTTCATTTTCCAGGCTATCCTATCTGAAAATGAACCCAAATGCACCGCCAGCAATATTTTACCATCTATATCATTAAAAATTATCAACTATTGAGTCTGTCCAGCGAGTTCTGAAAAATAGATGTCAACCCTGTTCCAGTGTGTGCAATGTAGGGAAAATTTACAGGCATGAGACAAAACTATTTTTTCACGAGTCAGTGGCGAATCAGTGTAACTATGGTCCCTTTATGCAGGGACCTTGGTTCATCAGAGAGTGCATAACCCTAGAACACCATCAGGTTGAAATTTGCTGTTGACATTTTACTCTGGGAAATACATCTTACTTAGGCAGAAAAGGTCTCTCTTGCTTACATGTATGTACGTATACCTATAGGTATTCTTGAAATCATTTCCTGGCTCGTTCACTGGAATTCTTCCCATTGTCATATTAGATGCCTTCATTGGATACCATATCAACACAACAACACAAAGATTAGACCTGAGGCATTGTGATGAAAGAAAAACATTTCCAATGGGCAAGTTTGACCTCATGTACTTGAACCTGATTACATATAGTATACTGTACTTTGTGACAAAATGCAAATCACTGTTGATGACCTTTTCAGGGTCACAAAGTTCAATGGCAGATCATTAGCAGAAGCTACAAAATACTGTAACTTGGTGCAATGTTTGCAGCTACTTGGAAGGTTATATCTGAGTGGCAGATTATCATTATTTACAGCAACTTAGGGAGTCTGAATCAAGGGCTATTATCTGCCAGATTGGTTGTTTGATATACTTGAATGAGAACAGTGGATTCAACCAGCCAATGGGTCCAGACACGGTCCCTCTTTTTGTGGAGGGACCGTGGTCCAGAGCTTCTGAGACGCTGCACATTTGCCCTACCATGGTTTCCAAAGACACCACCATCACAGTAAATCTGGTGACATGTCTTCTGTAGAAATATATCTACATGTAATTGACGCTAGTACTGATCTTTAGTGATAATATACAGGGCAAGCTGTCGTATGTTTTGTCTTGTTGTACACAACAATTTTTGAAATTGAATATATTCCCCTTAAAGAAGAAAAGAATAATGATATGGGAATGCCAAACTATTTTTTTTTGCTGGGGTAACAAGACACCAGAGTTGAGTTGTAACTACCCCAGAAAGGGGTTGCTGTAGAGTCTGTCGTTATGGAAACACTGTTGACAACATGAAAGGAAATTATTTACCTTTTTATGTCATATATAGAATTACAAGATGATGTAAACCATGGTCCCGCTTTTGTGGAGAGTTCCATTTCAGAAGGGAAAAAATCTCTCTTGACCTCCTCATGTCCTTATAATGTATGACTTCAATGAAAGTATCGATGATTTATTGATTCTGTGGTGTAGATGGCAAGCTTAGTGATAAAATGAATGGAATTGTTGTGAAAATAGATGTTTAAGTGCATCATCAGCGTATAATGTAGTCAACAAGCGATGTAGATAGTCTGGTAAACAGGCATTTGAAACTCTTTGTTAGTACTTTAACCCTTTCACCCCCCCCCCCCACCCCCCCCGTTCCCTGTATACAGGTCCAACTTTACCATAGAAAAAATGGATTTGGGAAAAACCATAGTGGTGAAAGGGTTAAGGAATGCATCGCTGATTGATGAATCTGATATTCATAACATTTATTTAAGGTAGAATGCAACTTGGGGACAGATATTCGGACTCTCAAACTTTTTCAGTTCTTTTCTGATCTACCACTTGAAGGGGTTCTCCAACTTGTAGGGGTTCATGTTGAAGCCGTCTGAGTTAGAAAACTCCCACCGTCTTAATCTTTTGAAAGCCAAAAATTTTATTTTCTCTGTAGAGTTAATACAGGGATGGCAGCCATTTTGAATTTCAGATACCAATAAATCTTTTGTAATTTGTCTCTCTGGTTACAAAATTTGCACAATGAGCCCTGAATTTTATTCTTGATTTTTAACGTGAATGTCCTTGAGGAAAATTTGAGAGAAAGTTTTGACTTTCAAGTCGCATGTTATGTTAACAAAATTACAATTTTATGTTGACTAATTATGACTAGGAAATCATATCAGTAATATCGTATGTACTACACGCTCTGTATGACGTCATCTTACCTATTTTTAGTTCCAATTAGTATCACTATCATGGATAAAAGCATGTAGGAGCCATTACTTTATTAAATTTCATAATCCGTCTGGTCAAACGTTCTGTATCAGATTTATAGTTTTATCTGCCGTTTTGAAATCCCAAAGATATCAATTGGGTAGAAATGAATATGTTACTTCCTTTTATATTTTAAGTTTTCCATTCTAGTGATCTCAGCTGTTTTGCCAATTCTCTGTTTTAGAAGTATCCGTTATGTTCTGATAATTTTGTTAGTAAGTATTTTTGAAATGAGAAATTCTAGCGGTCTACTTTCAAGATCTTGTATCTTCTTTTGGTGTCAGTGACATTGTGATTACCAAATAGGTTGATGAACTGAAATATCTCTTGTACAGCGTTCAACGACATCAGTCATTATCTGTTTGGCAGTTTTGATAGCTTCTTTTAGAAATGACTGGCCCAATTAGTGTGACTATTTTTTAAATTCAATTCATGCAGATTGATTGCATTACAATGAAATCGTCATGCTTGTACATTTTGCTCATTTTTCTCCTGTCTCGGTTGATCCGATTGTGTGTATTTTCAAGAACCACCTGTTATGTATGCTTTCATGTTTGATTTGTTTGCTTGAAGGGTCATGACCTCAGTAAGATTTGTTTAAATTTTGTTGAAGTTCCGTAATATTTGGATGTTTTTTGCCATTTGGTGTAGAAATTTATTCCTCAGAGAAAACATTGCTAAGAAAATAAAGTCTCATTGCTCGATGTTAATGATAGCAGCGTAGTGCTTTCAAAGTGAATTCATTAAATTTAGCATTGTCGTTGAATTCCAAAGCTAATCAAACATTAAATCAAGTTTTCAGTAATTTTTATTGAGATATATCAGTACCTGTGAGGCTACATCAGCCATTTTCTAACATGATTTGGCCGGAAATCTAGATTTGTCCATACATAGTACAGTGTCAACCAAAGAATAGGAGTACAACTTCAACAACTTCCAACTTCAGTGATGCTCATGTTGAAATGTTACAGACAATTACTGGTTCTTCTTATCATCAGTTGCCAAGTGCACAAACTTATTTCAGCCAAAGTAAGTAAAGTTTTTGTTATGCTCTCAAAATTCTAAAAGGAATTAAAGAGCACACGCATAAAATTAAACACAAAATCATTTTGCTTGTAGTTGACAGTTTTCTCAGACAACGATTGCTGCAACTGACATGTATACACTTCTTAAGGAAACAAATTACATCAGCACATTATTAGATGGGTGTAACATGACTGCTGTAAGGAAGAATTTGTTGCACTGTCAGGGTTTTGGCTTGCTTTTGTGAAACAATATATATTATATGGCACTGTGATAGAAAATTCTGCAAAATAAATTATGGCCGCTACATATGTCAGCAAACGCAAACCAAAAAATTGGTCTTTTTAGTGACACTAGTGGTTGTAGAACCATTATTAGAACTTAGAAACAAGCAAGCATTTGGAAGAACTTGTACTGTTTTCTGTATTCATGTTGTTCCTCACTGAAAGTGAAGGGGTGTATGAAGGATGAAGTGCAATATTAGTATGATTTGTATGTGATTCTACTGAGAGCACAATGTGATGATGTCCGTTGTACCAGTATGTGTATCCGTACAAAAACAATCACCAGCAGCAGTTTAAAATCCTATTTGTCTGGCTCATCTGTGTAAAAATGATCAACTACTGTGCAAACGGTGTTTTCTCCACAATAATCGCAGTAGCACACCTGATATCCACAGTTGTACCAGCCTAATCATGGAGGATCTTGGGTAAATCTTTGTCAGAAATGAAACAGTTTCTTTTAAATCACCTGATCTCCACATCAGCAGCAGCTGACTTTTGTAGTCGACGCAATTGAATCCACAAATATCGCAGTCAGGAAATCACCAATTGTGCTTTCCAAAAATTGATGGGCAAAAGTAAAGTGAGCTTTCTTGCTTTACAAAAGTCTTCAATGCACTGGGTATAAAGTTAAAATGTGTTTGCCAAAGTAAATGCGTGTTGCTCAAGAACATTTTGTGTTCTCTTACTAGCGTATGGCTGAAATTTTAGTAAAGAACAAAACTACAAATGCTAAAACATGAGAACATAAAATTATTGCTTCAGAGATATCTTTCGGATGTCTTTAGCATGCACATCGTTTCATGTCTGAGCGTACCAATACATGTTTATATATTCAGAATAAAATCTAGCTTGTTTTGAAATTATGAAATGAGATTTTAGGAAATTCTTGAATCATATATTTCCAAATGTTTCCTCGCTCACTGTTGAATTCTTTCCTTCCATACTACTAGTTCGGCAGGAAATTAAACAGGGCAGGTAGGTTGGTATTCCCCATCAGAATCAGTTTCTGATTCAGATACAGTTTTGGATGCGATAGTCAAATTTATTGCCATGTTCTCAAGAGAAACTGTGAGTCAGCATATTAAGTCTGGACATTTGAAGAACAAGATCTATGCTTGGAACAGCAGCTGCCTTGTCAGCCTCCTGTCAATAAATCAATCAATCAATCAATCAATCAAATGGTATTTCATAGCTTTGCTATTGATATTTCACTTTGCATGATGGAACTTTTGCTACTGAGACTGAACTCAGAAAAGTTCAGCAATCAACAAATGAAATTGTTCATTTCCTATAAAATTTGAATACTTTTTATCATTAGGGGAAGGCTCCATTAACTTTGATGGTACCTGAAACCCGAGTTGCTGCCTGCCAACTCGGGTGACAAACAGAAGACTTTTAATCCCCAAGGTGTTTATTTTCCATTGTTGCGATTATCTAATCGAGCTGGTGCTCTGATAGGAACGTCAGGGCTGTAACGACTCACTCAATACCACGGGCACACACATATGCTTGCACATGGAACTATGTCGTATACAATGCAAGAGCCGAGGTACATGAATATTCCACACATATGCTTGCACATGGAACTATGTTGACAGGAAAAAGTGAACTGCCCTTTTTCAATGCAAGTAATCTAGTTTATTCTTTAATTTAGGCTCTAAACTAAGTTTTAGAAATATGGTGAAACAAAATCGTTCTTCGTTCATTTTCATTCAAGTTTCCTATTTTCGGACGCTTCACTTCAGTAACGCGCATTGATCATATATGCAAATGTGATCAGAACAGCATGGAACGTTCTTTCCATGTGGCGAGATTTTTCTTGCACTTGCAAACAACGTAACGAGTGAGTAAGGACTCCAAGAGCTGCGCGTATCCTGTAACATTACATCTCGTATAGAGCGAATTTAAGTCAATGAATTGCTAGCCGGATCAGTCTGTAAACAGTATGGCCACTCGTACATATAATAAGAAAGGAGAAATAGTAGAGGCCGGTCGGCGGACGGCAAAATTTTCAGTGATTTCATTCACGGTATTAATTTCACAATAAAACGAATTCGCGAGTTTACCATTGATTTTTGGTGATGTTGAATATAATTGAAAAAGAGAGCTAAATTCCAGTGTTCATGTTTGATAAAATTCCAAATTGACGACACCCAACGACACCGTATGTGTACAACACACCTGCAGTCGATTAGTCGATTGTGACACAGTAAGCTTACACATAATGCAATATCGGTCGACCCACACTCCCTCTATCCATGCATTTCTGCAGTTGTCTTTCCTATTCTGCTCAGTTAACAGACATGATTTCACAGAATATTACACAGAAAACATATTTTATCATATTTGGAGGCACTGAATACTAGTATTGCAAGAGAAAGCGACGACAAATTTTCCGGTTTGATTCCAGTCGTTGCTTGTGCTACGTCAACACACTGGCAGCGATCAACCCCAGAAATTATCGCACACTATCATCATTTACGATGGGAGAAGGATCAAAGCACCGGTTTCAAGACATGATGATTTCTGTCTTCGTGTCGTAGATAGACGCAGAGAACACTTAATAGAGCCAAAAACAGCGAAAATTCGAGAAAAGCGTACACACAATCGAGGACTGTGGCATGCAGGACAAACCCAAGCTACGCATTATCACGTGACTGCCCCTCGTATCGCGGTTTGGCTGTGCGGTCCAGGTGATTGACACCTTTTACAATAGGCGTTTCCAGACCGGTGGATAGAGGGACTGTGGTCGACCTGAAATTTGACACTGTGATCGACGTAGCGTTTCAAAAGTACGAAAAATGAGACCAAGTAATTGTTTGTTTATTTAGATTTGATCTAAAACCTCCCAAAACCAACAGACAAAGTCCTACTCTTACGCAGAAAATCAACGTTGATCGACTATGGATGGATTGACGTGGCGTTTCAAAAGTATGAAAATGAGACTCAGTAACTTTTGGTTGCTTTACATTAGATCAAAAACCTACCCATCAGACAAGGCCCAACTCTTACGCAGAAAACAAAAGCTTTCTTCTCTTTCGCGTTTGAAAGAAACAAACTTCGGCTTTATTCGGAAATGGCCGGCTATTGGTGGGCGTAACGTCAGTCCAATGGTAAGCTGCACCCGATGTGAACGTCGGAATAATTCGGGCTGTAGCCGGGAAAGCAAGGATGACCTCGAGAGCGATTCCCAGTACAGTACACGTTCGCAGATCGCGGTACTACAGGCTGATACTAGATAGCAACAAGTTCACCGCGTAAATTGCTAGATTACATATAGCCACATAGGCACTTCTGAAATGTTATCTCCGGCTTGCAAGACAACAAATATCAAAATATTATTATCAAAACCAGAATTTCGGGGCTAGAGAGCGAAACATTGCTGAAAAGTATCCGGCCAAAGTAGCCAGTCAATTTGGCCGGCATCCGGCTAAAAATGAACACGCGGATTCAAACAGAGAGGCTTGATGCGATAGACAAGTAGCCTTTGGCTTTTGACCAGAAAATTAAAGTGAGTGTTCATTGATAATTCAAAGACTGGATCCGTTGACACCAATGTTTGCTCGTGACTTTCATTGCATTGCATGCACCTTTCCGCAATGTGAGTCTGAACTGAAATTGAAAGAGTACGTTTTAGTAAAAGTCCTGTTTTGTTGTGCTGAAG
>LD347784.1:50725-64967 GCA_001465055.1 Ptychodera flava
CCAACTCACTATATTCAATCATGTATGGTATTTGCTAAGTTAATTCAAAACATCCGTATGATATCCATCATTCTGCCATGTTACAATTACATAATTTCTTTTTTCATTAGATATCTGTATAAATTTTAAATTCTGTATCGTGATCTTTGAATTCATATATCTGACTGTTAGATGATGGACTGCTGAACTTTTGAACACTCCAGGACATTTCAAAATTTCCAGATTATTTTCTCCCTGTAATACACAGCCTTCGAATTAAATGTTTAATGTTTTCTTTTACCGGTAATCATTCACGCCTATGTATGGTGATTAATGATATGAAGTGGCTGTTGTATATTTCAAACTTTTGTGAGAGAAGAAAATTAATAGTGCAGTTTGAGTCTAGTCTGTGGTTTTTTCCAAGTATCCATCAACCATGGAGTACTTATTGCAGTGTAGATCCATAACTTGCTCATTTCAGTAATGACAGCTTAAGGTACTATGCGCCTCAAACGTGACTTCAACTTTTGTTCAAACTTTCCTCAATGAAACTTTCCATCATTCTCTTACTAAGTCAAGAATCATGTGCTCACTGCACAAAGTTTGGCACAGGAAGAAAAAAATAATCTAGCATTTACCATACAATATTTGAAATTCAACAAAATGGCTGCCATCCCTGTGTTAACTCACTTGGGAAAAATAGAATTTTTGATTTTCAAAAAACTGAGATGATGAAAATTTTTCTCATTCCCAGAGTTTTAAAAACACCCTGAAGTGGTAGATCAGAAAAGAATTGTACAAATTTGAGAGTCCAAATACAATGAGCAACACATGGATAAACCGATATAGGCTGGTGATGTCACTGACTCGCCGTCAACTTAAGTCTACGCCGGCAGCCATTGTATCAAAATTAGCGTCTAAATGTCTCAGGGAGTCTGCCGATAGCCTTGTTGATATGCAACAGATATGGGCACACTTGTCTTAAATATAGCATCGTTTTTAGTCTGCAATGATTTGCAATGTCAATACATAAGAACCTCATCAGTAAGGTGAATGATCAAGTCCTTGGGTTATCTCTCTCTGCTGTCACAAATCAATAAAAATCCAGCTACCTTATTTCAGATTCTGTATTTGTATTCAGGGCTATGTGTCTTGTGTATGTGCTGTAGAATGCCTGAGAAGCTTGAATATACCAGTCATTTTCTGTCACATGATTATTATTAAAATGTAACTTTTCTGGTCCACTTTTTGTTGATGAAGAAGCAATTGAGGGCTTATAATAACAGCCATGAAAAATGTCATTGTTAGGAGCATATTTGGTTAAGGTGCCAGTAATATTTTATTTGTGCTCAAAATTTCCAATCTGTGATGTTTACTTATATGAGCTTTTGTGATATTTGTGATCGGCACGTTACACATCACAACTGACAGGTTGATTAATCTGATCAGATGTGAAACAAATATTTGATGATGGTGTTTCAAAATACCCAAATGCAAATTGTATTTGACATGTCATTCATTCATTGCACTTTACGCGTAAGAGTCTTAATGAATATAGGTCCTAATTTTCAAAGTATGAAAATAACATCTGATGATGCCAGTTTTTTAACTTGAACGTGTTATATTTCAGCGATATCATTATGGACAAAAACAGGCATTTTGCAATTATAGGACTCAACTTTTAAAATAGAAGATTGATAATTATACTAGTGAGGAATTTTATGGAGCAGTGCATTGTATGTGGCAAGACTGAAGATTAGTGGATACAAAGAAATTTTGCTTGAATTGTCAGTAACCTAGGGAGTCCACTCATACCATTGCTCCCCATCAGAGCCCCCTAGGAAAATCAATTTTAAATTGCAACCAAAAGTGTGTCCAATAATTTTCAGTCATATCCCTTTTGTGTGAATACAATGAATATTAAACAATCTTGTCACCTGAAAATTTGATTCATAAAATTTATCACAATGTATTTTTGATACCTGCCATTTCTGTTACAGCTATTGTACCGGTATGTGGTCAGAGAGCAATCCTTTTTTTAGATCGATGTGTGTCCATACATTATGCAGTGAAATAATCGAGTCATTGTAACATTTACAGCAATGACATCATTCAGGTCACAGGGTTACAACTAGTGTGTCACCTTCAGAAAGACTAATTACATTATACGTATTGTCTGACAGGTCACAACAAAAGGAACATTGAGAACACTGTGACAACAAGGCCTTATGTTCTGTGGTATAACTTCAAAACAATCAATAAAATATGTTTATAGTTGCTGTTCAACGCAATAATATCAAAATATGTGTATGACATTTTAAATTGTGGAAAAGGAGATCCTGGTTGGTTTGCAAGATTGAGATCCATGCAAGTTTGAAGGGAGTACTGGATGGATGCATCCATACATATATGTACATGTATAAATGCATGGATATGTGGATGGATCCGACCCATCTGATATCACAAGCAGACGACCAGTCACTCTCAATAAAAGAGCTGACTCTGAAATTAACTATTCTCATGGCACTCACGGCGGCGCATGTATGCATGGATGTGTGGATTGATTGATGGATGGATCCATACATCTATGGATGGATGGATGGATGGATGGATCGATGCATGGATTAATTGCTTGATGGATCCATATATGTATGTATGCAAGGATATGTGGAGGTATGGATGGATGGATTCGATCCATACTGGCATGTATGGATATATATGGATTGACTGATGGATGCATCCACAGATGTATGTATGTAAGGCTTTATGGATGGATTAGGAGATAAACGGATGAATGGACAGATTAGGGGATAAATGGATGGATGGATGGGTAGAATGGAGATAAATGTATACACATAATTATACCGGAGATCAATATACCGGTATTTACAGTTACAAGTTGAAAGAAATTTGCTTGCATGTGGATCATGTTTTTCTGACAGTACATACTTGGTCCCTGGAATGAGGTATTTCACCGCCCGGCGATGGGAAATTCGGTTTGGTTTTACGGTCCTTGCAGGGAATATTTGAAATGTGAAATTTTCAAGTTAAATTTATGATTTCACATTATATTTTTATGAAAAAATGAGAGTGCTGTGTTTTCTCTGTGCCCTATTATTGTTTTTGGTGAAATTAGGTATATCATTTATCCTTGCATGTTATAATGTTATAGGCTGTGTAGGGACATGTATATAGTACACTTTGTGAAAAAGGACGGACTCAATTAGGAATGAATACCCTTATCAAAATACACTATGCATGCATGCATGTATATATATATATATATATATATATATATATATATATATATATATATATACATATATATATATACATATATATATATACACACATATATATATACACACATATATATATACATATATATAAATATATATATATATATATATATATATATATATATATATATATATATATATATATATATATGCATGCATGCAAAGACTGCCATTTGTATGTGTTTTAATTTATGAATTCATTTGTTCTTTAATTTTGTTTTGTTCAGAAAATTATCTTTGCTTCAGTTTGGAATGTTTACGTATTATATTTGAGGATGAAATATCTGAAGGAAATTTTTTCATATAAAAGGGTATAAGGCGGTGTCTTCTGACAGGTTAGCTACAACATCATATTCCCGTCTTTAGACATGATTTTGCTATCCAAGCAGAAGCATTCGCGCTACAAAATGTAAGCAGACCTGCTAAGTTTTATTGCTTACGGGCTTTGTGTCATTTTAATGCAACAGCTGGTCTGAGTGCCTGCTCCGTTTGACAGCGTTTTACTTCTGCCATAAAATTTGAAAATTACACTGTAATAATTCTACATTGGTCAATAAAGAGCAAACGCTTGCATTATCCCCAGTCTAAGTAAACACCATTCATTTTTACAGTTTACTTCCCTTAACTTATTTGTTTGCATTAAAAAAAGGGAAATATTTTTAATAGAAAAATTCAGTTCCGTTCATTGCATGTAAAAAACATAAAAAAATATTTATTATTTTATACAGATGCTATCGTAAAATTGTCCTTTGAATTTGCGGAAGGAGCGACATGAATTTTCTATCATGTGTAGGTGGTTGAGCTAGTATTTTACAGTGGCGAGCAAGCAGAGTTGACGTTAAAGTAGAGCTGGATGTTGATAAGGTTGTTGTATATATTACCTACCTTGTTCCTAAATGTACACTTGTTTCCAATATTGCTTCACTAGCGATAGGTTCTGAAAGACAAAATAATAAACACTACACAAACTATTTTCACACTCAGCAACCAGTACGTTTGATATTTATAATTACCTACAGGCTTGTCTTCTCAGTTAAAGCTGTTTACTAATTCAGGAAATCTTAAAGTGCATTGGAGATTACAAAGCCCCAGACAGATTGAAAAGAGTTCGTATATAGTGTTTATTATTTTTGTCTTTGAGAACCTGCTGCTAGTGAATCAATATTTGAAACAAGTGGTGTACATTTAGGAACAAAGTGGGTAACATATACAACCCTATCAATATTCAGCACTATGTAAACGTCAAATCTGTGCCTCGCTTGTCCACTGTAATGACTGAGATATGAGCATTCATAGGGCATGTAGGGTCATTCCCCACCAACAACTGACCTTTGAACTTAGGAGATCAAGTGCCACAAACAAGCACCTGAGTTTACTGACTGTACAGCTGAATTGATGGTTAAAACAAATTAAATTCAGCGGTTCATGTTTTTGATAATTCTGAAAACGTACGGGTCACTGGTTGTTTGTTCCTATCACAGGTCAGTAAACCTACCAGTGTTCTGAAGAAAAATAAATATTCTGTTACGATGTATTGGTTATCTTTATGATCAACGGCAATATATATCGACGTGGATGTTTATCATGTAAGAGCTGGTGTTAATGTGCAGTTATCAGCTGCTTGACTCCTCTCCATCATTGTAATGAGTGTGATCTATGGCATACGGTATATAACCTCTAGTCTAACCAGTGGTTCTTGATGGCCCTATTTGTTTCTGGGTACCCGTAATATATATTTACCATTAATGATAATGATTATTGGACCTGTTTGAATGTCATATTAAAGGGCAGTTCCAGGATGACAGGGATTAACTGAATGCAGAATTTGAGCAAATTAGTCCAACACTGTGTGTGTATATGATAGTCGGTTTACATGTATATTAAACCAGTAGTGGCTGAAAATTTGGCCACCATTACCTAATATATAATGGTCCTGATACACATTGTGCCGCCCAAGGCTCTATGGTGGAATGGCCTTGATCTTGAGATTACCTCATAGCACACGACTGAGGACACAAAAATATATATCATTGCCATAGTTTTATCGCATTTACCTAATATATGGAACGTATGTGTGACTGAAATACTATTTTGTACATTACTTAAGTCATTTGATGTATTTAATTAAATATTGTGCTATGTTTGTGTTAAAGGTATACTGTCACCTGTTCCACTTTTGCCACAGTTACCATGGAAAGAGAAAATCTAACCAATCATAGATTTTAAGCGGGTGGCCGCTTTTTAAAAACAGCGCCCTCACATGGTCATTTTGAATACCAAGGAACGCCCGTCTGACCATACATGGGCATATTTATATTACAGGTGACTGTATACCTTTAAGTTTAGCATCTCACACTATATCACAATAAAGTTGCTGTTACATGTCACTATTCTTTGGAGAGATTTTGACCCACTCTGACATTCGGGTAAGCCCAAAACAAATAAAATCAACAATAAATACTTGAGATAATACCAAAACTGTCAAGCAAAATTTTGCTTTTCTGAGTGGATTTTATTCAGTAATTCACTGCTAAAATTATCTGTGAAAAATTATAAATTGCAGAAAACAACTTTTGAAATATATGCGTTCTTTACATATAAACTATACTGATATAGCTTGCACCTTGAAATTGAAAGATGTAAACATTTTCTACCTTTCCTCAACAAAACATAAAACTATTCTCATTCAAAAATCAAGAATAGAAATCAGGAGTCATCATGAAAATTTTGGTATTGTGAAAACAAATGATTTTAACAATATTTGAAATTCAAAATGGGTGCCATCCCTGTGTTAACTCTATTGGGAAAATTAAATTTTCGATTTCTTGAAAAAACTAAGACTTTGAAAAGTTTTGATACTCCATAAGCTACGAAATGAGCTTCCACATGTGGTAGACTCAAAAAGTATTGGAAAAGTTCGAGAAGCCGGATATCAATGTTCCCAAGGCACATTCTGCCGTAAAAAAAGATACTGAGAAGTACATCTTCAATCAGATGCTCAAAGTTTCGTCCAAATATGGGCAAAAGGGCCAGGGCATAGTACAGAAAAGATACTTCTGGCAGTGATGTTATAGCACTTTTTCCCATAGTATTACCATTCATTTCACATAAATCAAGGTATGTGACATTTTGTTTCTGAGTTTATATGCTCATGTTACCATAGGTGTACAAATTGTCACGTTTTATTTGCCATGGACTCAGCATGACAGGTTTATAACTGGCTTCAAAAGTGCAGCAGTTGGTCATGGTGCTAAATGTGCTCCTAAATATCAGTAACAATAAATTTCTTATGGCATTTACTGCATTCAGCATTGTAGCCATTCACTATAATTGCGAGTTATAACATTTTTACTATTTGCGTTCCATAAAAAATGCAGTGTTGAATATCATTTGTCTCCTCAAAGTATTTAGATTGAACATTGTAATCTGTGGAGCTCAATTTCCTCTATAATTACCGGTATATTTATCTATGCAAAGTATATTCATGAGAATATGCAAATATTAATATTGAATATTGAATATTAATATTGAATATGCAAATTTTCTTATAATGAGTCATTATCAATGCAGAATATTCATTTGCTAATACTTGAGCATATATTGATACAGTGAATTGCTTTGAAGCATTGGCATTAGACGAACTAGACATATTGTCTAAATCATGGAGGTAAGAAGAGATCCTACCTCCATGTCTAGATCGAGGTGTTGCCAACACTGTCAGGTGCAATTAACAGCTAAGCAGTAACATGAGGCGATCGTAAAGAAATCAACTCTGCAAAAGTTGAAACATTGTCTAGCAGGAGGTCAGACGTAGTCTAAACAACACCACCGTATCCACACACATCACGTCTGCTTAGAACGCAGTCACTTGTTGTTGCTTAGTTTTTTTGCTCAGTTCAACAAAATATAATACTTTGACGAATTACTATTACATGACAGCATTGCAATTTTTAACCGGCACACTTAAAATTCAAAAGTTAAAAAATTTGTAAATGCGAAAGGTATTATAAAGCTGATAGCATATGTCCTTGGCAGTTAGTAGGCTGTGCAGTGTGCGGATGTGTGTGGTGTACGTGTTGTTTTGACTAAGTGTGACATATCCCGCAAGACAATGTTTCAACTTTTGCAGAGTTATTTTTTTTTATGATCAACTCATGTAACCACTCAGCTGTTAATTGCATCTGACAGTGTTGAAAACACCTCGATTTAGACAATACCGGTATGTCTGGTTCGTCTAATGCCAATGTTTCAGAGCAATTCACTGTATGTACCTTTCCAGGTTGAACACAAGTGAACTGTACTCTTGTTATTTTACTTTTCAGATCAATAAAGTGAAAAAAATCTGTTTGACTTTGAAATGTTTAACAACTCTTTTCATCAATATAATATTCAATATGAGAGTTTCTCATTGAACACTGCCATTGATTTGCCGTCTAGACATGTCTCAGATAAATTATACATTAAATAAAGTCTGATCGCTTTAATCCTGTATAAGTATTTCTGGATGGTAATACAGCAATGTATTGTTAAAAACATTGTTCGTAGTCACATAGCAATGACCATGATTGCCCATTTACTACATGTAGTTTGGTTTAACCCTTTGAGTGCCAAAGTCAATTTTTGTCACCTTTACAAAATGTAGTACAGTCAAATTTTTTTCAGATTTTTCACAAAATTTTGAAAAAAAACAGTAGTTAATTAAATGTAATGTCCATTTGCTCCAAAATTATCAAAACAAATACAGAAAAATTCGTAAGAATTGGTTAAATGTTGCACTAAAATGTTGGTGGGAAAAACGGTTAATTTCTATCTGTTTGTAATTCAAAGTCGAACTGTCATATGATTAATACAGCCCTGGCTGTTCATATACTTTTAGTTTGTTTATATCATGGAAATTTCAGTCCATTTCTCTTCTAGTACTGATAACAAATTCAAATTACATGTAACTGGAATTTGTGAGTTATGGACATACATGTTATTTAATCCAGATAACTCCTTACTGTGTGTGTTAATTGTTTTGTACAAATCAACAAACTCTCAAAATTATTATCTTTTAAATTTTAGTACAGTTTAGATCGTTAGTTTTGTCTTGACTGCATGATAGTGGAAGGAAAGTGTATTTTTGACCATCTTTGACCGTTTTGAACCCTGTCTCAAACAATTGCTGAAAGCACAAAAAGTGCTTTCTACAAATGTTGACAAAATACTGGCTGCAATCTACTGGTCTTTACAGAGGTCATAAAATGACGCACCACAGAGACTCAAGTCAGTTGCTTCCATTGTTTTTATTTACAGCCATTAAAAAGAAAGATCTAAATTTGAAAGACCTTAATTTGAATGAAGTGCAATTTCTACACCGCCATAGAAAGACTGTGACAACTCTGTATTTCAAATTACGTGTACTTTGTTGTCAATAAATATTTAAAAAATTATGTCTCTGAAAAGTTCAAGGTGCTTAATTTAGCTTGGATGCCTAACTTACTAAGCCAATTGTGGGACCAACAACTTAAGTTGTCCCTTGAATTGTCTCCGTATTGTTCCGATGATAAGGGACACAAATTGACTTTTTCATTAACACGGTGAGAGTGATTGATCATGTTGAATTTATGTTTTTTACAATATCGTACCTGTCAGTTTACCTAATGATTTATTGATGATTAGAGCCACACATAGAGTTGTAATGAGTATGGCTTCTTTCAGTTTCAATGACGATCTCATCAAATTATTGACGCCAAGAAAAAAACAAAAATCCTCATCACTGTATGACCTTTTGCGATAATCTCGCAAGTAGCTAGTCCCAAGTCAGAACAAGTTGGTTTCTACGTAATTACTTGAGAACCATTCATGTTTAATTAGTTTCCTATGTTAAGTTTATGAAGAATTTTACCAGTTAATTATCTGGTCGCATGTGTTCAGACAGACTTCAACTATAGAATTAATGAGATATGCTGTTTGTTCAAAGTCGGAAAAGTGTATGTTATCACCATGGTGACAAAAGTTGCCTCATCAAATGGTGGGAATGACGTGTGTGAATTAATAATTAACCTCATGATAATGGAGATGCATCATAGATGGTCAGTCTGATCAACATGTAAGACTAGGCTCACGTTGAAATTCTTCAGTTTGTCATCTTAAGGTAGTAGGCGCCTTAAAAGCAAAAGACTTAAACTTTCGCTCAAATTTTCCTCAAGGATTCTTTCAACCATTCACTTCCAAAATCAAGAATGAAAATTGGGGGTCACCGTGCAAATTTTGGGACTAGAGAAACAAATTATCCAAGATTTACTGACATTTGAAATTCAAAATGGCTGCCATCCCTGTGTCAACTCTATGGAGAAAAAATAATATTTTTCATTTTCAAAAAATTAAGACAGTGAAAGTTTTTCTTACTCAAAGGGCTTCAAATGAACCCTCACAAGTGGTAGATATAGGAAAGAATTGAAAAAGTTTGAGAGTCCGACTGATATTGTAGTCTCGTGAATTTGATGAATATACAAACATCTTGTTTCTGATGTCTAATCATGGAGAAACATCCAGGAACCATAATTCTTTTTGTCTGAGTGCAGCAAGGTTGTAGCTTCAAATTTCAGAATTTAACAGGTGTGCCAGAAAAAGTCAATATGTTAATATATCTGAATGCAAAACGTGTTCAAATAAATAATGGATAATGGATGCACTCAAGATTGTACTTTGTTTGAATTTAAACGAATGCAAAGAATTATTTCAGATCATTTTCAGAAGGGTGATTTTTTGCCTAAATGTAAGTTACGACCTTCTTGCGCCGACAAGACGCAGTAAAGACTCATATGCCGTGTCTTCTGAACAGTTTCAAATCGTCTTAAAATTGAGTATCTTGAAAACCAGACAAATAAATTTCCATTGTTGACACGTTGGATCTACTCTGCTATTTTTCTTTCAAGAATATGATTTCAATTGGCATATACTTTGCTTTATTTCCCCCAACTAGACTTAAGACGCTATGGGTTAAACAGACAGTTAAAATACAAACAGTACAAGCAATCTCGTCTACAATTCAGATATTCCTTTTGCCTCAAACTTCACTTACCGTGAACAGTATCACAAATGATTTAACAACAATCGATAACAATACTTTTTGTCTCGCCGGGCAGCTGACATGAAAACAAAGTGTATTATACAAACCATTTTAATTGAACATAATATAATTACCATTTAGTTAGTAAAGTATCCAACAAAGAGAAATGATCTGAGTCTTCTGAGTGAGCAGGCCACAGATTGCAACTAACAACTAATTTCAGTGTCTTCCCTGCTCAGCTACAGTGGACATTGCAAAGCATGCTGCAGCTGTATATCATATAGATATGGTTATAATACTGGATCTTTTGCCTTGCTGACGTAAAACAAGTCTCAGTTCTTGAAGGTAAAGAAATGGCCAACACATGTTTGTGGTGTGACCATGAAATACATGGTTGAAGGTTTTACAATAGCTTGTTTGCATCTGAAGATAAAAATAAGATTGATAATATAAAATTGATCACTCCGCAATAACAAACAAGTGAAAATGTGACGTCTTAATTAAGTTAATGATCCTCGGGTCTCGATCTTTTTTCCTCAGAAATATTTAATACTAACACAGAGCAAGTAGAATAATCATATATAGAAATGGTGATGATCCAAGCCAATGACTTGATGGTAACAGAAATGTGTTGTGTCATTCTTATTTTTAATATCAATTGATCAAAGCATGTGAGGTAAATATGGTTGTAATTTCAGTGCAAGTGACAACATTTCCCAAAGCTCTCTATGAAAGGTAAATGGCAAATTAGCTTTGTCTTTGGAAATGGCGGGCAGGCAACATGCCCCATCCCCTTGCCATCAATATCAGAGGCATTCATAATGTTGTTGGTGAAATAACAAATGTTTAATTGTCAGCTTTATACAGACCACTGTGTTTATCTTGCATCAACTCTGTCTCCTCATTATTTATACTTGCTTGGTGATGTTCAAGTGTTTTCAAGTGGCCGAATATTACTACAATGACAAATAAACCTCATCAAGGAAACACATGGAGGTCAACTTAATACTTTTAAGTAAGACAGGACTTGATCTATTTACTCCCATTAGTATAATTGTCTGTGATAATTTTTTTTTTGTTGCTGTTAGTAGTTCCTAGTAGTTCCTACACAGTAACAAAAGATACTTAATTTTATTTCTAACGCTAGAAATTACTTTTTTCCTCTTATTTTTTATTTAAATTTAAATTTCAGTGTATAAGTGCAGGGATGGAATGCTATATATAGCTGTGTCTGTGCTTCAAATTTTCCAGAGATAACGTAAGGAATCATCATTTCTGTCCATGATGGACTCTAGGTTTTGATGTTACTCGGTACAGAATGCTGGACAATGATTAACGCTTCTGGTTCTTTCATTTTGAAAATGTACATTCTCCTCCGTAAAGAATAAAACCACCTGTTAGATACAGTAATGGTCACATGACCGTGAAATGAGTCCCTGTCAATGAAAAAGTTCTCCATTATAATGAGTCATTATAGCCAATTTATAAAGTAGAGTAAATATGAATGAGAAAAGTGCATATAATATCAAGTGTCTGTGTGGATACACTGTATATCATTAACTGTAAAATCAATCCAAGCTAGGCTGCAGTGTGATAATTCATAACACCGGTATACTGGTGATATATGTACCAACATGAACACATATAATATATCAACATTTTCTACAAGAAAGTTAACCATGAACATCAGTTTAATTTCTGTTTTTGTGGGTTTTTTTATGTTTAATTTCAGTGGCTGTTATGTCTGTTTGTCCTGCTTTTCCATTTGATGGAATTTAATCTGCAACAAGCAATTAAATATCCTAGATTTTAGACTTCAAGGACAATGCATACACAGTATGAATTCATATCATTGTTTGCATTGTGTATTTATATGTTTATCAGTTTCTGCAAACAGGGTTCAGTGCAGATGGGTCTAGTTCAGTGATTCATGTCCGATTCAGAATCTGCCATGTATGCTTAAATCAGGCCCCTGCAAAGCTTCATATAAATTTGTTTCATCATTCCATTTTATGCAAATTAAAAATGTGAGATTTTAATGTTGATTTTAGCTTTTACCCTTTTTAATCGACAAACTGCAAAAAACATGGAAACACCTAACTGCTAAGTACTGTAGTGCATCTTGATTAAGCAGATTGCACACTATAACTTTGAATATACTGGTAGACTTGTGCAGACTTAAATCATTTACTCTTGTTTTACATTTTGAAGGTTTTCCTTCAAATGAACATTAATTTCCAGTTGTTGTTGCCTTTGAAATATTTAATTTATGATTGTGGAGGCTTGACTTGTAATTATTTCCGAGCAAAGAAGAATTCATAAATTTTTAACAGGCTTTATCAGTGTTATCTTGAACTTGATATGCATAATGTATGACTATCATGGACCATTGTGTCAAGGTATACACACTCACACAGTCCCTACCAGTGGGGAAAATAGTGTGTTTACACCCAGAAGTACCATGTACAGTAACACACATCACACACATGTCCATCATTTTACAGGATAATTGTCTGCAACAAAAAAGGCAACAGATGTCATCCAAGCAAAGCGATCTTAGTGCAACAAGCATGACACAGGGCACCAATGTGTGTGTGACAAAATAAATGTAGCAAATGTTACACAAGTCAAAGAGAATGCTGTGTAGCTTAATCGGTCAGTGTCAGTACTTGAACACGTCAGACGTGATCCATCATCCAGTCAAGCTGAATGATACAGATGATGCAGAAAATGTGACACAAAATTGAATGGCACCTATAATGAGCTGTCGGCCATTTTGACTTGCATGCCCTTGATGGGCAAACACCTGTGAACTGTCCCACTTCCTTGACAAATAATATGATTGTAACAATTTGATACTGAAATTAAAAAGTTTTGAACAATTTGAACAGTGAAGCTGAACTCGTTTCAATGAACCGTTAAGTTGTTTCACTCTGTTGACTAAAAACCATTACTCAGTAAAAAATAATATACACATCAGTACTCCTAGATGATTGCTATCTGTAGCCATACTTTTGTGCAATTTGGCGTGTGATAAAAAACCTCTTTAGATAGTTGTTTAGATACATTGTTCAGGCCATTAATATTCATTGATGTCAGTATGAAGTTTGTAGGATTGAGATGAATCTGATACAGTGAAACACTGACTACATCTCATTAAATGACTTACAATTAACCTGTAATCATTTACTCAGTATCACACAGGTTAATTTCCAAGGAGAGTCAAAATATACAAATAGTATCAACATTACAATTAAATATAATTTATATTTTTGTGACAGAGTTGTATATACAGATGAAATATATATCATGAAAAAAAGGCTTAGCTATAACGAATCCATTTGGGACAAGGTCACTTACAATGAGCAATTTGTTCCAATACTTTCATGTGAAAATTCCATATAATTCTCATTAACCATAAACATGTGAGCTCTCAAACCGGACTCATAAATCTATCAACTTCTGCATGTCTGATTATCGTTAAATAACATATCGTTAAATGAAATCCCTTTTTTTTTATGGCAGTTGTGTAAAATTAATTTCGAGGCATACTGTTTTATTACATATTAAATATCAATCAAGGTGATAAACATCAGTATTATTTATTAACTTATTAATTCATTTCCCATATGCTTATCTTGTTTTCACCCAACATACCACTCAGAGATTTCTATTCCTGATTGCCTTTACTAATAGCTCAAATCATGTCACATAAACATATCTCCAGAGTTTTTTTGTAGTGTATTAATTTTTTCAGAGTAATGACCAATACATTGAAGTACAGTTTTCTCTGAAAGTAAAGGCCAATAATGCTTATGTGTGTGTACTGTGAATCTCAGTGACTTCTGGTTATCTGTGACATCGAACTCTTTCCAAATCGCTCTTAGACTTTATTTGTCTCTGCCATATC
>LD347784.1:80271-97395 GCA_001465055.1 Ptychodera flava
CCTACCAAGCAGAATTAAGGATTATGTTGTGGAGAGATTTTCACCCACTGTGAAGGTATAATATTGTTCTTCAAAAAGTTACTTAACTGTATATGCTTGCATCAAAACCTTTCACCACCATACAGTTGTATATGCCTATTGGTTATAATAGGATGGTTCAACCAACAGTCACTTGTGGTTTGATATACAGCAAGGGCATCTGTAAACATTTTAGTAGAAATAGAGGAAGTTTGGAAACAAAATGGCTGGGATCACCAAATTCAGAGACAGATGTCCCTCATAAATAAGGCACAATTTACTGAGTAAATTAGCATAATTGGCTTCCACTTCATCTCTAAATTAATACCTGCCATCCTCTTTCTGTCAAATTTGATCTGTGCATTAATTTATGGGTACAATTTCTGCCGTACATTTATTGGCTCAATCAGCATAGTTATTCAAATTTAAATGTTTTAAGCGATCGCAGACTGACAGTAGATATGGCCGATCATAGCACGGCTACTTTCAAATGTATATCAGCTGTTGTGAGAAATGCAAATTCTGTTTCTGAGCTTCCTCTCTTTCTAATGCTTACAGCCGCCCCTGCTGTTTATCAAACTATAAGCCACTGTTGGTACAACCTATATACAGTAAATTAAGGGTGAAAGATGAAGAGATTCATTTGTTGAGCAGTCCAGTGGATTATTTGACTTTCATCATTTTCAGTGTTAGTGTTAAGCCTTGGAAAGTCAAAATCGTTGAACACTGATAATAGTTGCGAATCATGCAGTGTACATAAGTAAGACTCACATATAAACAAACTTAAAAGTTGCACCGACAATAGATGAGGTGGTAACAAATAGGACTGCAGTGGTGGTCCCTTTGTGAATCCAATTTGTAAACTTCTGCCACCATTATAGAGCAATACAAAACATGAAACTATGCAAACATATAGCTATGGAAAAAAGGCTAGATACCATTGGGCCATTGATTCAATGATTTAGTGTTTCCTTGATGACTTGTGTCTAAACACTAAGTAATCAATTCAAATTATCCACACCTGTCACTGATTTACAACTCGTCATAGAAATCAAATCGTTACAAACATCACTTTGTCGTTGCATTTATCAATATCTTGCTGAAAGTATTTGTAATATAGAGGTACCAGAAGTGCTGACTAGGAAGATTTCAGGGAATTATTTTTAAAAGCTCTCAATATTTCTTTACGTTTCATTTTTTCTTCCCTAAGGGCTGCATCCCTGATCCAAGTAAGCTGAAAGAGTTTGTCAGCCAATCACCTCCAGGTAAAGTAATTGCTTTCCACTGTTTCAATGACACTTCATGCGTGTTTTGTGACTGTGACATTTAAAAATGACCTTCTCTCAGCTATGAGTAGTGTAGCAGTCTGTCAGGAATTTTGTAAACACTTCCCAGTTATGGATCAGCAATTGGGACCACCATGTAAAATTTACAGTGATTATAGTCCCTTTGATCCTACTGAAAGAGCAGATGCCAATTTACATGTTTTATATAAAATCGCAAATATTTATTGCAAATGATACTGTGCTCCCCTACTACAGACATTAAACAGCATAATATCAGAAAAGTAGAGAATATGAAATTTATTACAACATAAATCACGTTGTTTGTAAAGCTATACCGGCTTTTACTCAGTGCAATTTTCTGAAGGCCAGGCTATATATTATCATAGTGAACAAACACACAGCTAAAATTCTGTACTAACCCATTTCACTTTTCTCAGCTTTTGACTATCAGTACAAGAACATAGAAGGTATTTTTAGAATTATTGAGGCAATGAAATCATAAATTGCAAGGTAACATGGAAATAAATTTAGATATTACCATTAACTTTTTATGAAAATCCTTTCAAAATTAGACCCTGTAGAATTATGGGTGAGAAAGGTTACAATAGGGTTAAGGTAGATTGCGCCTTGGGGACAGATATTCAGACTCTTGTTGTTTTCAATTCTTTTCTAATCTACTTCTCTCTGGGGAAGATTTTAAAGCTCTTGGATTAAAAAAATATTTCACTTTCTTACTTTTCTGAAAATCGAAAACTGTGCTTTTCCCCCCATAGTTAATGCAGATATGGTGGCCATTTTGAATTTCATATATCGGTAAATGTTAGATACTTTGTTTTTCTTGTACCAAATTTTGCACTGTGACTCCAGATTTTTATGCCTGTTTTGGTGAGAGAATGATTGAAACTTTCATTGAGGAAAGAGCAAAAGTTTGTCTTTCACTTTTGAGGTATTACCTCAAAGGGATGTTAGCTTAAGCGCGTTAATGTTTCAGTTATTTTCATTCCGTAAATCAAGTACCTTTTCCTATTTTTTTCACTAAGGAATGCTGAATTAGAAAGTATTAGCCATATTGCACATTATATCGCATACAATATGCAGTACAGTGGAAAATGAATTGTAGTCAGGACTAGAATATATTTATAACATATTGCACTCGTAGGTTTTGTTGATAAGGTAAACACCAGATATTGCAATTTAATTTTGGAAATAGAACAAATAAGTACTTTGTACACTGAAAACTGGAAAATACATGAAAATTACAGCTTATCAATGTGACATGAGGATTTTTGGCAAAAATTAATTTCTTTTGAAAGTATCATGTTTGTTGTGCAATTATAAAGAACACTGCATTTGTAAGACCACTGCCACACATACAGGATAAATTAGCTTGAGAAACCTTTGACGATATTAGTGACAGAGTTCATTTGCAACACTATAGAGTCTGAAAATAGAATTAGTTGGCTTCAGGAGCTGTTGATTAAAATTTTTCTACGACTTTCAATGTACTGTTTGTATTTTGTTACGTCAGTTCTAACAAACGTGTGGGTTCATGTTTGATTTAATTATTTGTATCTGAATGAACATGCGATATGTACTTTATCAGAGGGATAGGCAATGCACTGTGTGCTTTACTGCGTGAGAGAAATACACCATGCTACAATATGTACATACTGCTTCAAAGTAATAGGTAGTGCCATGTACTACACCACAGCATTTTACTGTCTGTGGAAAATTTATACTATTGCTACTGTAACAGTACACTCGATTTCATTAAATAATGACCAAGGAAATTGCTCTAAACATAATTATCACACTTGTGTAAATTGGTTTGAGAACTTGTTCCAAAATTTGCCACAGTAGTGGTACTGATTTTTTATACCCACCCATTCAATGAAACTCACTTGAGGGAGTATACTGTCTGGAACACTAATAATGGCCACAGGGAATCATACTACATTTCAATATCGCCCAATGTCACATATTGTATAGCAGCTGAATCATCATCAACTGTACTCATGTCGTTGCCTTGGCATTTCTTGAAGTTGTTTGCCAAAAAACCACTTTGAACATGTACCCGGCAGTCATATGAGATGGCTACTGAACAAGGAATAGGTGCAAATAAAATACAAAATGCACATACATGTAAATATTCTTGGGAAATCTTTACCACTCACTTAACAGTTCAGACCTGTCAACGACTGGTTTTATTGTTAGCTCCGCTGTCAGCGACGTGGAGCTTATCAAATAGGTTGATTTTCCGTCGTCGTCCGTCGTCCGTCGTCGTCGTCCGTCGTCCGTCGTCGTCCGTCAACAATTGCCTTCTCCTCTGAAACCGCAAGTCCAATTGCTTTGAAATTTTATATGCAGTTCACTTGGGATGACCTGACTTAAGTTTGTTCAAATCGTGGTGAAATTTGCATATTTGTATTTTTGGGGCATTTTTTGGTGTTTTTGGTAAAAAAATCTTCTTCTCTGAAACCGCTTGTCCGATTGCTTTAAAATTTTATATGCAGTTTACTTAGGGTGACTTCAGTCAGATTTGTTTAAATCGTGGTGAAATTTGCATATTTGTATTTTTAAGGCAATTTTTGTCATTTTTGGTAAAAAAATCTTTAAAAATCTTCTTCTTCAAAACTAACAGTCAGATAGCTTTGATATTTGGTACATATGTCCCTTGGGATGATCTGTTTCAGATTTATTCAAATTGTGCAGAAATATTGAAAATTGCATTTTTAAGGCAATTTTTGCCATTTTTGGTCAAAAAATGTATTTCTCAAAAAGTACTCAACTGATAGTTTTGAAATTTGGTATACAGGTTTGTATTAATGAACTAAGTAATACATATTGAATTTCTGATGAAATCTGTAATTTTGTATTTTTGGGGCAATTTTTGCCATTTTTGGTCAAAAAATGTGTATTTCCAAAACTTCTCATCTGATAGCTTTGCAATTTGGTATACAGGTTCCTACAGATGAACTTAATGATATTTATTGAAATTATGATGTAATCTGCAATTTTGCATTTTTGGGGCAATTTTTGCCAATTTTGGTCAAAATGTGTATTTCCAAAACTACTCATCTGATAGCTTTGCAATTTGGTATACAGGTTCCTACAGATCATCTTAATGATGTTTATTGAAATTATGATGAAAATTGCAATTTTTTATTTTTGGGGTGATTTTTGCAATTTTTGGTCAAAAAATGTGTTTCTCAAAAAGTATGGTCTGATAGCTTTGAAAATTGGTATAAAGGTTTCTATAGATGAGCTAAGTAATATATATATAATTTCTGATGAAATCTGTAATTTTGTATTTTTGGGGCAATTTTTGCCATTTTTGGTCAAAAAATATGTATTTCCAAAACTGCTCATCTGATAGCTTTGAAATTTGGTATACAGGTTTCTATAGATAAACTAAGTGATATTTGTTGAAATTATGATGAAATCTGCAATTTTGTATTTTTGGGGCAATTTTTTCCGTTTTTGGTCAAAAAATGTGATTCTCAAAAAGTACTGGTCTAACAGCCTTGAAATTTGGTATACAGGTCTCTATAGATGAACTGAATTTGATCTTTTGAAATTATGATGAAATCTGCGATTTTTATTTTTGGGCCAATCGTTGCCATTTTTGGTCAGAAAATTTTATTCTCAAAAAACTACTCATCAGATAGCTTTGGTTGACATGTTCTTAGGGATTGTCCGATGTGATATATTCAAAGTATGATGAAATCTTCAATTGTGTATTTTGCAGCTATTTTAGCCACTTTTTTCTGGCCACTGCATTGAGCTATCAAAAATTTCCACCTTCTACATCAACATGTGTCAAAAATAGTTATTCTCTATATAAACACAGCGGAGCTATATCGGCCGCTAGGTCGCTTGTTTTAATTTCATCAATTACAGTAAATGTCTACTGTGGAATAACAATATCATGTATCTGTTGTTTAATTGCGACAACTTAACTATAAAGATTACTGATCCTGAAATAGATTTTGAAACAACTTTACAAACCAATTTCATTTAGATCAGTTTCATCAGAGGATGGCAAAAGTTATAAAACCTGTATAAACCAAACCCTTAATGGGCTTGGAAACATTTCCTATATAGAGAGGTATTCTATGTGTACGTGTAGAGTTTCTTCTAACATGGAGCCGGGTTATGGGACTGAGAAAAATGTTCAGTTTTAGAGAGGTTTCCAGTTTGAACAAGTATTGTATCATAAATGTATGGGAGCTGCATTAGAAATATTTTGAGGATTTGATAAGAAACAGTTTTCCATTCTGACATTTACTGGATTTGATGATGTAATTCTATGATTTTGTACTCCTAGGTAATGAAAGGCTCCATTGTACAATGATACGGACCGGTGATGATGCCAGTTCCTCCAGTCCCTGCTATACATTATTTCTTGAATACCTAGGGGGTCTGGTTCCCCTATTGAAAGGAAAACGAATAAGTAAATTAAGACCTGAATTTGTTATTTATGATCCAACAGTCACTACAAGCAAAACAGGTGAGAAAATCTTCGCTTTTTTCATTTTTTCTGAGGGAAATGTTTCCTTTTTTTCTCAAAGAATTATTCTACTGTAGTAATAATCGTATTGCTTACTGTCAAAATAAAAGGAAAGCTGTTTTGGTATTTATCTCATAGTTTATCAACATACTGCATCAGCATTTTTTCAGGAAAAGAGGTACCATCATGGCATATTGTAATATGGGGATACAATCATATAAAGGCCAGAGTATAGAATAGTAAATGCTGTCAAAAATTTCAATGCTTTTGAAACTTTTTAAATATTTTTCTACATTATAAGAAGGAATGTCTTGATGCATGTCTTCTAATTTATTTAAGTGTGCTTTTAAATTCAAGTTTGAACAACCTGTTATAATTGTTAGCCAAGAAAGATCAATGTTTCAAGTATTTCATATTCCAGAAGAAGGTTAGGTTTCCTAGTTCAATACCATCCTGCAATCTACTTGTCTTTCTTAATCTAGCTGTGCATCTTGAAATCTTTCATCACGTTGACATAATTTCAGGGTTTGTAGGTTTACTCCTGGGAAGGCTTGATAATCCCTGAACTTTCAAATCTCATTTTGGAATTCCTTGGAAAATGAGACACTTCTAAAAAACAAAATTTAATGCGAAGCATATCCTGTTAATGTTGTATAGAAGATTTCAAATATTTACCACATAAATACCCCCTGCAAATAATGGTTTTATCCTAAAATACTCCTAAAAATGTTGGAGGCTGAGAAGGTCCCCTGAATTCAGTGAAAAACTGTAAGTGTTTGGTCAGATATGCAATTCTCCCACATAAGATGTCATCATTTCTTTATCAACATTAGGTAGTGCAGAGGATGAGAATGCCACAGCCAGTGTGTCTAGCAGCAGTAGTTGTAGCAGTGTTTCAGAAATATCAGACAGTGAGAATAATGAGTCTCCGAAACCGTCGCCACGGCGGAGACGTAAAAAACACAAGAAGAAGAAGCACATGGCCAAGCTGAAAGAACCGGGAAGAGAATCTCCAAAACTGAGAGAGAAAGACGGTGGAAATCCATACTTGGAACAGCTACCAGAGGTAATTATATCTCTGTGTTTTTAATCACCATATTTCATTTCATGAAAGGCTTCTGGTTTACTGTGCTGAGTCCAAAACTGTTGAGCATTTTATAAGTTACGGAGTTAGGGGGACCTAATGGACTTATTGGAAGGTACTTCTTTTCATGAAGCTTGGGTCGTCTGTTCAGAAGCCACTATTTCATTTAGTAACATTTTCTAACACTATTCTGTTCCGCCATTCAACTTGGATAGAAAGTCAATCATTTTTCTTTCTTAATCTAGCACAGATTGTAAAGGATTTTTAAATTTCAGAGTATATTTCTAAATCTGATTACTTGCAGGACAACAGACTGGTTGAAGTTACCTCCAATATTTGGGGAACCAAATTCAAAATTCATGGTGTGCCGAATTATTTACCAGCGAATCTTGGTGCTATAAATTACAAGACTAGTTTACTTCATCTTCAACCCAGACAGATGACCATCATCCTACCAGAGCTGCGACCAGACATGAATAATCAAGTTGATATTAATTTTAACGCCAGTATGTTTAGTGAAGATGAAGAAGATAGTCCAGGTATATGTTAGCACAATCATAGTCATTTATTTATTCTTTCATCTTAACTACCCTGGCACTTTTGTCAAAATAGTTCAGCTAGTAACCATTAAAACTTTTCCATGGTTCTCAATATGCAGCTGCAACAGAAGGGTATAGCACATATATGAATACTGTGAACTTGGTTTAATGATATGTATAATTGACCCTTTATGTACCAATTTGAAAGTCAGTTTTTGTCTCTTTATAAACTATGCAGATAATTTCTATAGGATCCCTACAATTTTTTCAGATGTTTCCCAAAATTTTGATGAAAAACTGTGCCTGATGAAAAGTTATGTCTCTTTAGTCCAAAATTATCAAAATAATTAAAGAAAATTTCATAATAAGTGGTAAAATGTTTTACGAAAATTTATCGATAAATTGTACGATTCTTTTTCTCAGGTTCGATTGTCCAAGATGAAAACTCAGCTCAAGTCACTGCTGAGAGTATAGCTGCTGCTGCACCTGTGGCACCAGTTGGTTCAACCAATCACAGCCCAACATCACCCATCAGCCGAGAGCGATTGACCAATCAGATTGCAAATTTCCGGCTTCAAGACAATGACACTGATCAAAGACCTGACCGTACTTCTGGTGATGTCATAGAGGGCGCTGCAAAGGTTGACAGCCAAGACTCAGCAGGAGACTCGCCAAAAAAAGTACAAGAGAAATCCAAATTTGAACTCCAGGGTGCTATACCAAAGACAAGAAAACATAGACGAAAGAGCGGAGAGCAACATAAGGACAAAGGTCAGGGGTCACCATGTAAGAAGGAACCTGTCCAGTTGTATGATAACATGATTGCAATTGGATATCCGAACTATGATGAAGAAGCTGTGGATGGATTAGAAATGAATTTACCGCGATGGGCAGACAGTGCCTGCCGATTACTACAAAATGAACAAGTTTCGTCACAGCTGGATGTGTCACCGGACGCGGCGTATCTCACTGCGTTCGGTGGTGAAAGCACTCTGACGCCTTCAGCCAATAGTGTGAATAACTCACATGTGACTGGCTTGGTTTTGCGAGAAAGTCATGGCCGAAGTGTGTCTAAATCTGAAAAACCAGCATTAGCGGAGTTTGCAAGATCGCACGGTACCGAGAGTGCTGATTGTGGAACGCCTGCCAAACGACGAGACTCAAAAGAACGGCTCGGAAAAACTAGGGAGAAATCGCCTGTGACTGGCAATGATGGAACCAGAGCTCGGTTCACAAAAGCCAAACCTGGACTCCTGAACCGGACAGAGTCGAATAAATCAGGGAGACAAATTAATGATGTAGGAAATGTGAAATGTCGGAAAGATGACATCGCAGTGAGAAGTAAAATTGTGACGGCGAAACTCAAGAGCAGCAAAAGTGCAGACAGTTCAGACAGTGACGGGGAGGGCGTTAGCAGCGATGAGTCACCACTGACTAATCGATCACGACGTAAAATGAAAAAACTTTGGAATGAAAGTTGTCAAACGAGAGTCTTTGTAATGCACAATAAGGCCCCACTGTGGAATGAAAACACGCAGGTCTATCAGTTGGACTTTGGTGGAAGAGTCACCCAGGAATCGGCCAAGAATTTCCAAATTGAACTGCATGGAAAACAGGTTGGTATATATAATTAATCAATCATCATTGAGAGAAAAATAATCATAGAGAAATGGAATCTGAAAGCTCAGTTTACTGTGATCCATTGTCTTTTTATCTGTTTGTTAAAGACAATTTCTTGCTCTACTCACAAAATCATAAATGCTAAGTTGTCAATACAGCCTGTAAGTATGTGATGTCTACCGTCATCATGGACAATTCAGTTTTAGTCTTGACAAGAATTCACTTTCTAACAATAAGATTGCATTTGTACAAACTGTGTTGTTCTGTCAAAACTCTAATAATGTGTATTTCAACACACTTCAAGGGGGAATAAGAAGAAGAACATATACTTACTTGAATGGAAACAGTACTGAAAGTTCCAACAATTTATACTTACAAGTTTTTGCTATCACATTGTATGATGGCCAGATTATTCACATAGTCTGACTTCAATATGTGATAATTTCATTCAACATTAAGCCTGTTTCTTTTTTGTCTTAGCTTACTTACAGGTGTGAAATGAGATGTGATTGTGATTTCAGTATTTCTATGACATGCAAACTGCAGGCTTGGCCAATACCCCACAGGCATCATGTGTTACTTTTGGATACTTGAAGTTCTCATTTCTTTATGTTAACTTTGCTAAATTCTTATGGGGTAATAATCCAATCAGAGTGAGACTGGGAAATTATGTTATAGGGGAACATTCCATAAATGTAGAAATTGTGGGGACTTAACAGTCAGTAGAAGTGAGACTCTCTCGCTTCTAATGTCGATGGCCATAATTATGAGCAAATGACAACTGTTCCAAACAGCGCCACCAGTGGCTGTATGTGTGATGCTTTTGTTTAGCCATAGTTATTCGCTGACTCAACAGAAATGTTATGGCTGTGTCCCAAACATACAGAGTTCCTGTCTTTGATATTACATTATTGTACTTTCAATTATAAGAGCTTGTGATATAAATGGGCAACTTGACCCATCTGAACAGCAGTCCATTAAACACCCTTGGCTTCACTCACAAACAGAGTGGGAAAATGAATTTTGGTATCGAACAAACGAACTCTCTCAAACAAACTTGAATTCTTGATGTAAAAGTTCAGGAAAGTTATCCTTGCTGTATCACAAACCAAGATTAAGTTCATGGTCAGTTTGACCAGTGTACGTGTATCTTTTCTATGCTCAAAGTACACAGACCTAACAGGAACTGGCAATTTTGTTTCTTTACATGGCTGCACAATTACAATATGGCTTGGTGTGTTTGTATTCCAGGTGATGCAGTTTGGTCGCATTGATGGCATGGCCTATACTCTGGATTTCCAGTATCCATTCTCTACTCTACAAGCATTTGCCGTGGCTCTAGCTAACGTAACACAGAGACTCAAGTGAAACGCCACCGGAACCCTTCACCCAATCTGTTATATGCCACATGACGTAATGGAAGAACCCTGTGCTTTACAGCCAGTGGGATCATCCATTCTTAATGGATTTAGGGGTATCACAGTAGGAGTTTTGCTGACTAGTGGTAAATTAACCACGATTATATAACCTGACCTTCAGACATAGATTGCCTGAAATTATGGGCTTTTATGTGAAGTTTCTTGTGTTGTAAATTTTGTGATCAGTAAATGATGTGATGTCATAATCCCACTGAAGCAATCAATGACTTTAGATTCCAGACTTTTTTGTAAAGATTACATATTGTATCACAAGTTCATTACTCCGTGGTCCTCTTGTAAGTCACGCCCATGGCTTAAGATTTTCTGCAGGATTGCGTCAGTCTGTGATAAATTGTGAAAAAAAGGCAAAATTGTCATTTATAAATCATGTGGAACTGTCTTGTCCATTGACAGTACAGTGATTAAATTATAAATATGAGTACCCATATTGTTCCTCAAATTTACATATTTGCATTTTGGTGTTATAGAATTAGTATGTTAATATATCATGAATGAAGTGTGGCATATATCTATGAAATTTTGTGTACGCCATAATTCACATTGCTGAATTCACCTAGACAGACCTTCAAGATAAGGATCGGAAGATGCCATGACAATTTCAGTGTTATTCCAGTGTTGCTTAAGTAAGACTGGCCTTGAAACATAAAAAGTTCAAACCTATAAAGGTTAACAGACGTTTGAAATTTGTCTGTCAAAAAAGATTTTCTTGCTGATAAAACTGTTTTGCAGTAATACAGATTTTTTTGTGTGCATTTCAGTCCAAAAATGATCGTCTGTGATGATGCATTGTGTGAAATTTCAAAAATCTGAAGAGAAACATACCGGTATATGAGAGAATGTTTTATATGAACTGTTTATTTAAAGATTTTCAGCTACATCTCAAAAAAACCTGTATAGTATCCGTTCTGTGAGATAAACTTTCATGGCACTGTAGATCACCAACACAAAAGTTCTTAGTCAACAAAACATAAACAATTATTAATGTAAAAATGTTTCTTACATTCTCGAGTTGTACTCTACAACTTTTTGTGAAACACATTTGTGAAAATTAACTCACTCAAAATGAAGATGTTTGTAATTACTCTGTACCTAAACTGCCATGTGTGCTCTGTTCATAATAACATACTGTACTGCCATGTATCAGTAGAGAAATCAAAATTCTTGAGCCAGTAATCTACAATAGCGCATTTCATTTATATTTGCAATATTAACCAGTTGAAGCGTGTAACTTAATGTATTATTTTTGAGTACATGGATGTTTTGTTCTGTATGTTTTTTCGTTCTGTATGCAGCTTCTTGTTCTACTCCCAAAATAATATTATTCAGTCTATCAACACAATTTGTATGTGTGTATAAGTCCAGTGCCATGGTTGACAACCAAATTTCAGTGTTGACTTGGAATTGATTGGTAAACAGTAGCATTGTGTTACATTTCACGGAATGCAAAGGGCAAGACTGAAGATTAGTGGACACAAAGAAATTTTGTTTGAATTGTTGGTAACCTAGAGTTACGTTAGTTACAGGGGTTAGAGTTAGGGTTATTTAGACTCTCCTAAGAAATTCCCTTTTAGTTCACAATCAAAGATGTGTCCACTAATCTTCAGTCACCTGATGCAATGCTTTCTAATGTTTTATCAAAGAAACACAATACAAATATTATCAGAAGTCACAACTTTAGTCCCTATAACCCTTTTCACCACTTTATCTTGAACCAATCCCATTGTTTTCTACGAATAAGTTGGACTTCTAGATAGAGAAATGAGGGTGAAAGGGTTAAATGGAATTATCTAGTCACTGCTGACGTACACATCGTCATATAATGTTGATATCCTGTAAGCTCTTCTGGTCTTGATTTTCAAACTATAACTTTTGAAAGATAATTTTGATGATATGAAAGGTTTTGTTTTTAATCATATCAGTACTTCAGATAATACCGTAGTCCAAACTGACCAGCATTTGCAGACTGACGTGCCAAGACTTCTCTGTATTGTTTTACTCGAAAGTTTTATTTATGACCTTATTTAAGACAACAAAGATGGTATGTTTATTTTTTTGGAATATCACTTTTGTCCTATTTATTTTAAAATAGTGTTTCTGTTTGTGAGCAACGTCATTTCAAAGTCGTCTTTTCTCAGCTCAGTGATATAGCAATCATGCAAATGAAGGTGATATTTACAGTGCATTTCACATCAGTGCTGCAATTCGGCGTATGAGACGGACACATGGCATGTACAAAACAGGATTAGCTTGGGTATTACAACACATTTCAAAGTAACCACGACTCATTGATTAATTACAGTAAACCAGCATGGGGCAGCTTTGTCTGGACTGAGAAAAGAACGGTTGATTACAATTGATCTAGACAATATAACTGTTTTGAGTGTGCTAATAGAGTTGAAGAGCTGAAGAGGTTTTACAAAAATTTTCTTGTTTTAGCTTTCTACTGAAACTGCAAAAACAGCTACATTGTAGATAAAGTGTAATCAACTGATCAACTACATGTATATGTCTAGACAGAGCCGCCCGATGCTGGTTTACCATAATTATTAAATGAGTCAGTGACTTTGAAATGTGTTGTGATACCCAAGCTAATTGTTTGTGTTGTAGGTGCAATGTGTGTCTCATATGCTGAGTTGGGGGCACCAATATAAAATGCACTGTATAAACTGTCTAATTAACTTCACACATGCAAAAGTGTATTATATTAGATCTTTTGTGGGTGGAAATGTTTTACAAAATGCACATAATGCAGTATTTGTATTCATCCCGATCAATCGAAAATTCACTCTGTTGTCTCTGTTTGGTACAAACGTGTCAAATCTAGTATGCAGTTATGATAACAGATAATTATCTGATTCTGTAGTTGATGTCTACTCTTTACATGCATCTCTTTGCTCTGCAGAAATATATTTTTGGTAAAAACTTTGATTATTTGAAAGAAGTTTTCTTTGTATATTGAGTGCAGAAAAGTTTGAATTTTAGTGTACAAGAGAGGCGATTATCAATTTTATCAAAGAGTAGATTTTATTGAATGTACTGATTTAGGAATATTCAAGGTGTTCTGTGAATTAACTTTTTTTGACAACTGAGCTATTTGATGATAGACTTATTGCTCCAATGACAAAAGTTATTCTGAGTGTCAGTTTTTTCATATGTGACTTTTGCCAAGTGATATCAAAATTCCCATTGAGTATTTTTATGATCATTTATTGCAAGAGTTCTCGCCAAGTTGTGACACACAAGTACTGTGATAGAATTGGACTACATTATCAAGAAATTTCTTGCTGTTTTGTAAAATTGAGTGTAGATTTTTATGAAATACAATTTTTTTGGTATCTTTTTCTTCAAGTTGTCAGATATGAAAAGTCGTCAGATATGAAAGACTACTTCAAGAAATCTGACATTCAAGTCATTTACCTGTGTTTGACTTTGTAAGGTTCATTTCAGAAAAATATGTGAAGGAATATAAATATCATCAGTGAATGGTTGGCTACCAAGCCGCGTCTATCCAAATGCACAATAGACATTAAAACAATTCAGATTTCACAACTTACCACCATTACTGCTATGTCTCAAGTACTGCAGTTGCCAACTAGGATTGCCACCAAGGTTGAAGTCTGCGTATCTTTGATTGTATAATAATAGTCTCCTATCAGGAATTTTTTTTTTACTTGTATATGTATACTATGTTCATATAAATAATCTGAACTCGTACATTGGATTAAATATCTCAAGTCAGAGTGTAGTGTTAAAGACTTTATCATACCAGATCAGCTTCTGGAATGGAGGTATTTAAACTCTACTGAAATTCTGTAACCCCTTCACCACCATGGTTTGGTCCAAACCTATCATTATCAATGGTTAGTGTGGACCTGATTACAGGGAATGGGGGAGGAACATGTTAAGAAGTATTGTATTTTTCTGTGGCAGGTGAAATCATTCACAAAGTATATTACTATTCAGAGGAAGTTAACATATATCTATTTGATCTTCATTTCTTGTAAGACACGATTGTGTGAAAGATTTTCTGGTCATTGTATGTGTGTGTTGATAAGACTGACCTATTTCAGTCACGTAGCTTTCAGCACACGTTCATCAAAATTTATGTCCAAGTATGATGGAAAAGTACTTTTTACATTATACATTATTCAAGAACGAGGCTGTTCATATTTATTTACTTTGTTATCACATGAATTGTGGTGATATTTTATTGGAATAAATGCTTGTATCAGTCTAAAAATTCAATTGTTGACAGTTTGTAGGTGTGGTTTCTCTGGCTAAATGACTCTGGCTGATTATGTTAAGTCATAACTTACTTGAAAATGTCCACATTCATGAAACAAGAATACTTCTTGTTCTAATCAAGTCATGGAGAGAAAATTCAATGTATGATAATCTTTGCATGACATATGACACCACTTTTAAAGGTTTAATTGTTTTGCACTCTTAAAACTGGAGATGTTAAATTCTATCCTGTTATATTACAGAAATGTTTCATATGAACTCACATAACATGACTAAATGTGTACCATTTTTCTACATAATATAAATGTGGCAAATGTAAGCTGAATTCTGTTTTAGTTTACATTGGCTCATTCTACAGTGCTGCAGATTTGAAGTCCATCTGATTAAGTATTGTGGTTGTGTTGTATAGACTGTCCAGAAAAATGAATATGGAAATTCCAAATATATAATGGCGTTATCATCACATCTAGCGTACTGACAGGAGATAAAGAACAAGCAAATGTTTTCAGATCAAGAAGCACTTTCAATTTCTTTGTGTTACTTGTCAGAGTTTCCAGTAAATTTGTTTTGTTTACATTGATGATACTAAGATTAATATAAGAATATTTGTAAATAATATTCCTCATAAACTCAATGATTTTCTGAACGAATTGGTGATAACATATTAGTTACTTTTTGTGTAAATCAGAAAGGACATGAAAATTGCCAAAGCAAAGGTCTTTTTGCAGTGTCTTTCCGATCAAGATTTCACAATGTATTTCTGACTCATCTGTTGACATTTTCCCCTGTGTCTTAAGCAGATTAGCATAATATTCATTGGGAAGGCAGAGTCAGAATGGTATGCCTGACTGTCACACCGTATGAGGGCGCCATTCTCGTGGAACATTTGAACATAGTACAATTTTACTATTGATGACTAAGTGTGATGCAGCTCCTGTGAGATTTTACTCCAACTTGTAATAGATCTGTCTCTTCTTTTCCGTAAATAGCATTCATTATTGTATTGCAACAACAGCTTTTTTAACAATACAAGTACATGTACAGATGCAGTAAAATGCTGGTAAAAGTACTGTGCATGTGTATTTGACAAATTTTGAAAATTAAATGAAGTGTCATGTTACTTGTAAGAAGATGTAGCCATGTTTAAGAGGTGAACATGTAACACTGTAACACTGAGGCACATATTGAAACTTTTTATGACAAAATTATGTCTGTTATATTGTATCAATATGATGATACAGCCACAATGGTGGTGTACAGCCACATGTCTTACAGCTTTTTAACCTTGTGTGTGGGTTCAAGTCATTCTCTCTCTGAGCCTCCATGCGGATATGTTGAAGGACAAGCTTAGGTTTGAATCATTGAGGATGGTTTTTGTTTCAAAGAACCCAATATTTCATTGTGTTAAGTTACAAATTTCTGTCATCTGCTTTTGTAAATAGTGATTGCAACATTCACTGTGCAAATGATGAAGTTACAATTTCAACCAGTTTGTTGCAGCTCTCATTTAACCCACAAAGTAGAAAGATCCATAGAAAATGTGGATGAAAGATGTATTGTCTTTTAAAAAGTGTTTGTCAAGTGCAAATTAAATATTTCATCCCTGTCCTATTTACGGATCACAGGAAATTTTTGATGTTCAACCAATGAAAAAAATTGTGATGATAGTAATCACCTGCTGCGTTTAAAAGCCAATTTCACCTACTGTTTTGCAAAGTCCAATCTTCACTTACTGTGTTGCAAATTCCAATATTTACCTTTTGTGTTGCAAAGTCCAATATTCACCACTACTGTGTTGCAAAGTCCAATAGTCACCTACATGTACTGTGTTGCAAAGTCCAATGTTCACCTACTGTGTTGCACAGTCCAATATTCACCTACTGTGTTGCAAAGTCCAATACTCACCTACATGTACTGTGTTGCAAAGTCCAATATTCACCTATTGTGTTGCCAAGTCCAATGTTCACAATTTCTTTGACATCACAAAGATGAGTTACCCTTTTTTACTGTCCAGTGTGGAAAATTTTATATTTTTCATGAAATCAAAGGTTTGCTAAAATCTTTACAATTTTATTTAAGCATGCTGTCAAAATGTTTGAGTTCATACTGTCCTAAGTTTTTAGTCCCCGCGGACGAAGTCCGGCGGGGACTTATAGATTGGGTTCCGTCCGTGTGTCCGTCCGTCCGTCCGTCTGTCCGTCCGTCCGTCCGTCCGTCCGTCATCAACAGTTTCTCAGACACTGCCAAACTAATTTTGTTCAAACTTGGCACAAAGGCATAGCACTATGACCTACAGATGCACATCGATTTATTTTGCGATACGATCCAATATGGCCGCCAGGCGGCCATTTTACTACAATTTTTTCATGTACGGAGCCATAAC